>JAJJKW010002019.1:0-17269 GCA_023805745.1 Isotricha sp. YL-2021b | reverse complement strand
CCAGATGAATTAAATGGTGTTGATACAATATTTTCAATATATCTATTATAATAAAAAGCAGAAGGATTTTTTCTTTTTAATTCTCCAAGAAAAATAATTATAAAAATAGAAGTTATGATTATTGAAATAATAGAAAGAATAGCTGAATAAATAGAAGAATGTCTAAGTTTTCCTTTATAATAAAATGTTATTTCTGGTGACAGTAAATCAAAAATTTCAAATGAAATACCCATATTTTTTTTGTTATTTTTTTTTTCTTATCAATTTTATTTACTTTAATTTCAACTTTATATTTTTTTATATATAAAAATAAAAGTTAATATTAAATAATATATTTTCTTTTTTCGAACACTTTTTAATAAAAATGTTAAAAATTTTTTTTATTCATCAAAATAAAATGAAATTTGGGACAATCATATCCTCTTTTTATATCATATTAATTTTCATAAATATGCTAATAAACTTCATTTTCAAAGATTATGCAATGTGATTATTTTCCAATAAAAATTAATTCTTGAGATAATGTAATCAAATAAGAAAATTATCATTTGATATTGAATTATTGAAATAATTAAATGATAATATTTGATAATTTTATAGTTTAATAAATCTCAGGAATTTCTTAATATAATTTTCTTCTATTCATTTGAAAATAAAAAATTTATTTTTGCACAAATTTTGGTAAAATTAATTAATTCTATTTTTCTAATATCTATATATTATTTTTTATCATTCTTATTATTATTTTTTTAATCTTCCTCTTTTGAACAAAATTCTATATCTATGTTATTTTTTCATCTTCAATAAATATTATTATTTATCTTTTTTATTTATTTTCAATTAATTAATTTTTATTTGTTTTTCTTCATTATTTATAAAATTTGGTTTTTTTCTTTTTGTAAAAAAAGAAAATAATAATTATTTAAAATATATATTATAAAAATATAATATTGAATTTATTTGTGATGTCATATTTAAATTCATTTAAATCAAATCCAATATCTTATAATTCATTTCTTATTAATGAAACAAAATTAGGAAATTTTAAAAAGGAAAACATTGAAAAAAACATAGAAAAAATATATCAAGAATTAAAATCATTAGATGAAAAAAAAGAAAATATGAAATATTTATGTTTATCATGTATTTTAGGAGCATATTTAGGAGATTCAATGGGAAGTTGTTGTGAATTTTCACCAAGATCACCAGAAAATCATTTAATAATATATAAAATAAAAAATGGAATTTTTAATATAGGAGAAGTTACTGATGATAGTGAAATGGCAATTTCTGCAGCTTTTGCTTATATGGATTATTTATCAAATAAATCAAAAAAAAATATTCAAGATTTATTATTTTTTTATTATGGAATTTGGGGAAGTACCTTACCTAAAGATATTGGATTAGCCACTCAAAATGCTTTAGCTTTATTTAATGCTAAAAAAGATTCTATTATTAATATAATTTATAGAGATTATATTAAAGAAAATACTTTAGTTACTAATTTTAAATCTTTAGCAAATGGTTTTTTAATGAGAATTTCTACTTTTATTGTCTTTTTTTATTATTATTATTATGATAAAATTAATGAAGTTTTTCAAAAAGAAAAAGATTCTGATGAATATTTAGATTTGTATTATTTAATTTATACTGAATCAGTTAAAAATACTGAAATTACTCATCCTAATATTGAAAATGGAATTAGTTCTGCTTTATTTACTTTTATGGTTTTAACAGCTATGATTAAAAAAAAAAGTCAATATGTAATTGATTATTTAAAAAGTTTATTAAAAAATAAACAATTTGAAAATAAAATTCCTGATATAAAGGAAAATACCATTACAACAAAAAATAAAATAAACAATATATTTAAAGATATTGAAGCAAAGAAAGATTTTGATATATTTGAACATATGGGATATTATCTTCATGCATTTAAACTTTCTATATATTATTTATATAAATATAATGAAATGGAAAATTTTGAAAAATATGAAAATAATGAACATCCAAATTTATATAGAACTATAATGGAAGATATTTGTGATAGAGGAGGAGATACAGATACAAATTGTGCTATTGTTGGAACTTTAATTGGACCTTTAATTGGTTATAAACAATTTGACCAAGAATTATTTGATATTTTTATTCATTATTATCCTAAAGAAAGAATACAATTTACAAGTGCATTTATGTATTATTATGTTAATTTTTTAGAAAGTTATATTTTCAAAAATAATAATGAAAATGAAAAAGAAGAAAAAAAAGCTGATGGAAATAATAATGAATTTAAATATCTAGTATATGAAAAATTAATGGAATTCCTAAATTAATCATTTAAAAAAAAATCAGCAAATTTGAAAAATTTTTTTTATCTTAACTAATAATAAAAACTCTTTAATTAATAAAAAATATTATCTTATAAACAAAAGACTAAACCCAAATATAAACAAAAAAAAAAAAAAAAAAAAAACATAAAATAAACTTTAATAAAAAAAAATTTTTTTCATAAAATTAACCCAAAATAATTTAAATAATCAAAAAAAAAAACAAAAAGAACAACAAAAAATAAAAACTAAAAACTAAAAAAATTTATGCTCCTTTTTTACCTTTAGTAAGAAAATGATGAGCATTCCAGAAATCAATAGTAAAATCATTAATCCCTTTCATTTTAACTCCAGAAACTCCACAACTATTCATTCCCATAGTTCTCCATTTTTCAAGAGGAGCTTGAGTAATAATAAGTCCAAGAAGATAAAGAACAGCCCCATGTGATACAATAGTACAAACTTCTTCATCACTTTGCCAAAATTTTTCAAGAAATTTTCTCATTCGGTCCATAACACCATAAAATGTTTCTCCATTAGGAATCATTAATCGATCAGGATGATAAGTATAATCACCACCATCTTCTCTTCCAAAGCATTCTAAATAAGTTTTTCCTTCCCAATCACCCCATGTTATATCTATTACTAAAGGCTCTTCTATCATTTCTGGTTTTGTCTTCTGCTGCTCTGCTATTATTTCTGCTGTCTGCTTTGCACGAGGTATACTTGAGTAATATATTTTTCCTATGTTCTTCTCGTGAGATAAAAATTCTCCTGCTTCTTTTGCATGCTGAACTCCCTGCTCGTTTAATGGTACTGTCACACGACCACGGATACGAGGAACAGGATCTGTGTTGAAATCTGTCTCACCGTGTCGGACTATGTAAAAGTATTTCTTCTTTTGAGGCTTTTTTTCCATTTTTTTTATTATATATAGGTTTTTTTTTTTGGTTTTGGGGTTTTATAGGTTTTTTTTATTTTTTTTTTTTTATTTTTATTTTATAATTATTATTAGAATTAGTTTTTGAAAAGGAATTAAAATATGGTTTTATGATATATTTTTATTGAAAATATATATTAAGATAAAATTTAATAAAAAAATAAAAATAATATAAATGATAAAAAAAGATTTAAAAAATTAAAAAAAAATTAATTTAAGATTAAACCTTTAAATCACTGAATATCTTTATTCAAAGCTTAAAAAACTCCAAAAAAAATCAAATTTTATAAAATAAGAAAAGAAAGAAAAAAGAGAAAAGATCTAATAAAAGAAGAAGAATTAATAGCAACAGTAACATAAGCAGGCTCTCCATTTGTTTTATTAGCCAAGATAGCAGTGCTGTTTGGATTATATCTAACAGCATAATAAAATTTATATTTTCTATTATCTTTATCAGCTTGGCAATCTTTTCTTTCCAATGTACAATTGGCTGATTTACCTGAAAGAATACAATCTGGTGAACAACTCTGAGTTCCATTAACAAGAGCTACTGTTAAAGTAGAAATATCAGAGTCAAAATTTAATGTAAAGTTATATTCATCATCATCTAAAAAATCCATTTCTACATATGGTTCTGTAGTAGATTCATCTATATTTAGACTAGTTGTTAATGTTATTAAAATAATTAAGAAAATTCTCCTCATTTTTTTTTTAATTTTTATTTTTTATTTTTTGGAATATAAGATTGAACTTTTTATTTTTTATTCATTTATTAAGAAAAAGAAAATTAATTAAATTTTAATGATGATTATGTATGATAATTTTATATATATCATTTATCTTTAAAATATAATTGAAATAATTATGTTATTTCATTAAATAATAAAATATTAAAAATGATTTTTATATTTTATAATTTTTTTATTATATTTTAAATTTGGAATTTTTATGAACTTATTTTTCCAAATTATTTAAAAAGATAATTAAAAATTAAATTAAATTTCTATATTTAAATTCTTTTATTTTTATATTTAAAATATTCCAAAACAAGTCAATAAAAATCCGTTTTAATAAATAAAAGATAATAAAAAAATAAAACAAATTCATTTTTATTCCAAATAAAAAATTTAAAAAAAAATGTCAGAAAAAACTTATAAAATTTTAAAACAAATTGGAAAAGGTTCTTACGGAACAGTATATTTATGTCAAAACCAGAAAAATAAAGAATTATGTGTAGTAAAAAGTATAGATTTATCAGCATTAAATGAAAAAGAAAAAGAAGAAACAATAAATGAATCAAAAATATTACAAAAATTGGATCATCAAAATATAATAAAGTTTTTAGATTTTTTTATAAACAAAGAAAAAAAAACATTAAATATAGTAACAGAATATGCAGATGGAGGAGATTTATCTCAAAAAATAAATAAACAGCCAAAAAAAAATTTATTTCCGGAAAATGAAATATTAGATTATTTTACACAAATATGTTTAGCATTAAAGCATATACATGATAAAAAAATAATACATAGAGATTTAAAATCTCAAAATATATTTTTAACAAAAAAAAGATTAGTAAAAATAGGTGATTTTGGAGTAGCAAAAAATTTACAAAATACATGGAAAAAAGCAAGTACAATGATAGGAACTCCATATTATTTATCTCCAGAAATTGTATTAAATAAACCTTATTCTTATGAAAGTGATATTTGGTCTCTTGGAGTTTTACTTTATGAAATGATGGCTTTAAAAATGCCTTTTGATGCTGTTTCTTTACCTATGTTAACTTTAAGAATTATGAAAGGAGAATATCCTCCTCCTCCTAAAATTTATACTGAAGATTTAAGAAAATTAGTTTCTAGTTTATTAAATGTTAATCCTCATAAAAGACCTAATATTAATCAAGTTTTAAAAACTAGTATTATTAGAGATAGAATTAAAAATGTTTTAAATGAAAATAGATTTAATAAAGAATTATCTGTTAGTATTGTTAAGAATTATAAAATGGAAAAAAATAATAAAAATAATATAATTCAAAATACTAATATTAATCTTAAAAATAATAATAATATTAAAAAAGATGATGTTAAAAAAAAAGATAATATTGATTTGAATAAAAGGGATTTAAGTAAATTTTTTAATAAAGAAGATAAAAATAATAATATTATAAATAATTTATTAAAAAAAGAAGATAAAAAAGATAATAATATGATTAAAAAAGAAAATAAAATAAATATTAAAAAGGATAATAATAATTTAAAAAAAGATGATAAAATATTAAATATTAAAAAAGATAATAATATTAATATAAAAAAAGAAGAAAAAAAAGAAGAAAAAACTCCATTCAAATTACAAATTAAATATGAAGCTAAAAGTGAAGAAAAACATAATAAAGAAAAAGAAAAAAATCTTCAACAAATAAAAATTCAACAAATTCAATATGTTCATAAAAGTTATAATAAAGAACCTTCAAAAAAATTATATTCAATTGAAAAAGAAAAACCAGTTTCAATTAAATTAAATAATAATAATAATAATAATAAAAATAAAGAATTAAAAGAACCTTTTTCAGAACAAAATACAAAAAGACCTTCATCTAAACAAAATATAAATAAGATTTCAATCCTAAATAATAATAAAAATAATAATCTCACTAATAAAAATATAAATAATAATAATAATAATAATAATAATAAAAATAATAATTATGAAAATAAATTATCTGAAAGAAAAATCTCAGAATCAAATGATAAATTAAAACAAAGAAAATCTTTAAATATAAAAAAGACTCCAACTCAAAAAGAACGTTCAAAAGAAAATGATAAAAATAAAAAAAAAGTTTCAAATCCAGAAGAAGATTTAAAAAAATTAAAAGAATTAATTAAAAAAGGAACAGAAGATATGAAAAAACAAAATTCAGTTTCAACAACAAAAGATAAAAATAATTTAAATAATAATGATATTATTTGGCCAACAAAAAAAGAAGAATATTTAACTTCAAAAAATAATAATAATAAATATTTTCCAAATGTTATTTTTGTAGAAAAAAAAATAGAATTAAATGATGAAAATAATTCAAATGAAAATAAAATAAAAAGAGTTAGAACAAATCCAATTGATTATTATTTAAATAATTGTATGAATCATGAAGAAAAAGAAAATTTAAAAAAAGAAAAAGAAGAAGAAGAAAATTATAATAGAAATAGATATTTAATAGAATTAGATAATAATTTAAATGAAAATAATAATACAGAAGAAAATAATGAAAGTACTATTCCAACTCAAAATAATATAGAAATTGAAGTTGATAAATTAGATTTTCCTCTTAATTTTGAAATAGAAAATAAAAATAAAGAAATAGATAATAATATAGAAAATAAAAAAAATCAAGAATATGAAAGTGATTTTGGAAAAATTGAAGAATTAAAAATTAAATTAGAAAAATCTTTAGGTATTGAATTATTTAAAGATATTTATCATATTGTTGATGAGAATACTGATCCAAATGAAGTAAAATTCGATGAAAATTTAGTTATTAATAAAATTAAAAATAATAAAAAATATAATGAAAATCAAATAAATAATGCAATTCAAAATATTCATGAAGTTTTTTCTATTATTGCTAGAGAAAGAGTTTCTCCTTTTTGTTAAAAAATATTTTTTTATAAATAAAATAATTTTTATTAATATATTTTTAATTAAAATTAAAATACAATTCTTAAAAAAATATATTTTTTCGAATAAGAATATAAAAATAATGATAAAAAATATTTTTAATAAAATTAGAATTTTATGACTTGAAAAATTAATTTAACAAAAGTACTTTTTCCCGAACTAGCCTCATTAAAAAAAGAAAATTTATTATTTTCAGTTTTTTGCATTTCATAATTTTGTCCATCAATAACTACTTTATCTCCTTTAATAACTGCTTTATTTAAATTAGGGATTTTAGTACCAAATTTTTCAATATCATCAGTTTTTTCATCAAATTTAGTTCCAAAAATATTATAATAACAATTATAAAAACCAACATTATTAGATTTACATAAACAATTACACATAGGACAGTTCATAATTCCTTGTTGTTTAGTCATATCATATTCATTATCATAAATTCTTTGAATAACTTTTTTTTGGAAAACAACACATTTTGGATTTTCACATTTTCCAAGAAGATTTATTCCTTTTGTTATTGTTAAATATTCTGGTCTTTATATCCTATATTTATTTTTTTTAATTTTCCTAATGATACATCTGTAAAATCTATTGCTGAACCTTCTAATGATGATACATCTCTTACTTTTATTTTTTGATTATCAAAAAAAGAAATTTTTTTATCTTCTAATTCTTTTAATTTTTTCCCTTCTGTTATTAAATAAAAATATTCTGGTAATTCAAATCCTGATTCTTGTATTTTTTGAGCTAATTCATAAAATGTTAATTCTGAATCAATATCTATTGTTTTTATATTATCTGGATCGTCATCATCTATTATATTTATTTTTACCATTTTTTAATTTTTTTTTAACTTGATATAAAAAAGGATTTTTTAAAAAAAGTAAATTATATATTAATTAAATTTTTTCACTTGTAATATCAATTTTAAAAAATCAGCTTTACCATTTTTATCATTAAAATAAGTAGTTTTATTATATTCCGTTTTACCAACTTTATATTTTTCTCCATTAACAATAACAGTATTATCAGAAGAAATATTCGCAGAAGAAAAATTTCTAATTTCTTTTCCAAATTTTTGAATTTCATCATTAGTTTCATAATATTTACTTCCAAAGTAATTATAATAACAATTAAAAAATCCAATAGTTCCAATTTGAACAAGACAATTACAAATAGGACAATGCATTTTTCCATTTTTTTTACAAATATCAATTTCAACTTCTTGAACAATTTCAATAACTTCTTCTTTATAAGCTTCACATTGTTTATTTTCACAATAACCAAATAAATTTATTCCATTATCAACAATTCTCCATTTTGGAGCTGAATCAGATAATTCTAAAAAATCAGTACTTCCATTTGTTAGATCTGTCATATTTATTGGACCAAAACATTCTAAACAACTTGGATCTCTAATTTTTATTTGTTGTTCATTTGAAAATGTATATTCTTCTGTTGATTTTAATGCTCTTCCTTGTGAGAGTAATTTAAATATTTTTGGTAAATTAAATTTTGCTTTGTCTCTTATTGCTCTTGCTAATTCATAAAATGTTCCTGTTGAATTAAATTCTATTTCTCTTTTATCTCCTGAATCTTCTTCAATAATATAAAGTTTTACCATTTTTTCTTTTTTTTTCCTTTTTTTTAATTTAGATTATTTATCTATTATATTTTTATATCATTTTAGGATGTTATTTTTTATTGTTTTAAAGATTTTTTAATTAAATTAATTATTTTAAAATTTTTTTATATTAAAAATTTTGTTATTTAAATTTTTTTATGTTTTTCTTTTATTTTTAAAAATTTTATTGATTTTTAAGATTTTTTTCAATTTTACTTTTATCAATTCCTTTATCTTCTTCTAAAGAAGTTAAGCTTTTCTTTTTTAAATTATCATATAATTTTTGTTCTTCATCATTTAATTTAGTATTTTTATTAATAATTTCTAAAATTTGAATAACTTGAGAATTAAAGTCTTGATCATTGATTTTTTTAAGAGCATGAAGTCTCATAACACTATTTAATTTTTCTCTTAAAAATTCAGTTTCATTAGAAAGATAACTATTAACTAAATCTTTAACATGATAATTTTCAGCAATTGCTTGATTTAATTGTTTTTTGGCTTTTTCAACTGCTGTGACTGTAGTAACGTTTCCACTTTTCATTTTTTCTAATAATTTTGTTGTTTCTATTAATTTTTCTAATGTTTCTTTTTTTGTCTCTTCTATTTCTTCAGGAGTAAAATCATCTTTATATGTTTCAAGATCTTTTAATTGATTATTCAATCTTTCAATTTCATCAAGAACGTTTTTTAATAAATTTTCATCTGAGTCCATTTTTTTTTAAATTATTTTTTTATTTATTTATAATTATATTTTTTTTTTTAATTTTTTTTTTTTTTCATTTGGATGATAAATTTTTTATAATTAAATTTCAAAGAAATAAAATGAATAGTGAAATAAATTCAGATTTAACTTCTGAAGATTCTGTTGGAACTGATTCTTCTTTTGAATTAAATGAAGATGAAGTTGTTGGAAATAACATTAATTTAAATTCTGATAATAATAATACTTTAGAAGAATTAAAATATAAACATGATAAATATGTTCAATATACTAAAAGAATTTACCAAAAAAGTAAAGAATTAGAACAAGATAAAAGTTCTTCAATGTGGTGTAGTTTATATTATACTTTTTTTAATAATTTTAATAAAAAATCAACTATAACTTTAAATGAACTTGAATTACGTTGTAAATTCCTATTTAAAATGGATAAAATTGAAAAAGAAGAAAATAAGAAAAAAAGGTCAAAAAGTCAAGAAAAAAATAATATAATAACTCCATATACAAATTTAAATGAATTTATAAAATTTTTTTCAGAAAAAAAATATGATAATTATATGTCAAAAATTATTCATAAAACAAAATCAAATTCTTTACCAAAAGAAAAAATGAAAAAAAAGAAAGAAAATAAAATTGAAAATCAAAAAAATAATAATATAGTACAAAATAATTATCGTTTATTAGATATGTATAATATAACTGAACCAGTGGAAGTAATTAATAAAATTACAAGAGAACAAGTTAAAAATGATAAAACAAGAAAAAGAGATGAAAATATAAATTATATTTTAAATAATAAACATGCTTATCAAGTTGAATTAGATAATTTTGCAAATGAAATTAAAGGAGATGAAAAAATGAAAAATTTATATAATACTTTTCTTGATTTTAAAAGTAATGATTCTTTTTTCATTAATAATCAAGGAGTTGATCTTATTCAAAAATATGGAAATAAATTAGGAGAACAAGAAGAATTAGGAATGCAAATTAACTCTTTCTGTAACAAAATTGTAAATAAAATTGACCCATTTCAAAAATTAGATTTTTAAAAAAGTTTTTGTCTTTAAAATTTAAAACTAATTATTAAACAATTAATTTTATTTATGATTTTTATAAAAAAAATTTCATAGAAAAATTATTTATTAATTATAAGTTTTAAAATGTTTATGAAATAAAAAAGAAATTTAAATGAAATTTTAAAAAATGATAATCTAGATTATTTTATAAAAAAAATTTATCATTTTTCATTTAATCAATCAAATAAATAAAAGTCAAAACAATGAAAATCATAAACATCTACTTTTTTTATGAGAAATATTCTTTAAAATGAATTTTGATGATGAAAATTATACATTAAAATTTCATTATCAGTTATTATATCTTATTTTATGAATTAAAGGAGTTTTATTTTTATGAAAAAAAGTTTTTTTCATAGAAAGAAACAAAGAAAAAGGCTTCTTTTTAATTTATTGCAGAAATTGTATTTCTGATAAAACTATTTATTATATAGTCTTTATTAAAAATATTGATTCATATCTTTGAAATTATTTCTCAAAAACTCAATGTTAATTTGTCAAATATAAATTAATTGTCAAAACAAATAGAAATTTGGTTATTTAAAAAATATTTTTATTATTACATAATTATAATAATTAGATTAAAAAATAATTAAATGAATATTTATTTGAATTATTATTTGAAATTTTTCAATTTCTCAAGAAATTTCTTAATATTTATTTTTTTAATAAAATTAAGAGTTTACAAAATAAATATTAATTTTTTAGTCAAAAAATAATATATATAAAAAATAAAGAGTATTTAAAAATTAAATTTATAAATATTTTTTTTAAAATTAAATTAAAATAAAAAGTTTAAAAATGCAAAAAAAAAATGAACCAAAAATACAAATTTATATTCGTCCAGAATTATTTGATCATTTAATTTATCCAATAGGAGTAAAATTAGATGATAATACAATAATTCAATTATTTCGAACATTACATTTCAAAAGTGAAATAGATTTTAAAATATCAATAAAAGAATGGATTCAAACAGCAAAAGAAATAGGAATAACAGAAACAGAAGCAAATATATTATTTAAAACATATAAAATATTTGATTCAGATAATCCAGAATATACAAATAGTATAAATACAAGATATGAATCAACAAATAATAAAAATAGTGTAGATGTAAGATTTTTTGGATTATTTTTTGTTTTACAAACTTATACTCAAAGAATGAAAACTAGTTTAAATATTGATAAAGGAGATAAAAGTCCTACTTATTTTTCTTCTCCTTTATCTTCTCCAAGAGGAAAAAGTTCTAATTCTTTTAGAAATCAAAATGCAGGATTAGAATATCAAATTTATGTTAATTTTATTAAAACTAATTTAAACTTACTTTTAAGAATTATTGCTAGTGATATTCATAATACAGAAACTACTTTAAATGTTAATGAATTTAATATTTTGAAATTTATTTTTATGATTGATGATGAAGGAAATAAAATTAATAATAATCTTAATAATAATAGAAATACTAAAAAAAATACTCTTTCTTCTTATACTCATTTTTTTGATAATTTACCAATTGTTACTAAAATAAAAATGAATATTATTAAAGAATTTTTATTAAATGTTATATCAAATGAGCCTCCTGAAAAAAGTAATTATATAAAAATAAAACATCTTTCAAAATGTGTTACAATAAAAAACTATAATGATTTTATAAATAAAAATATTTTAATAACTCAATGTGAAGATAGTTTTATTTATATAAATACACAGGTATTAAATTGTAAAATTTCTCATTGTACAAATTGTACAATTGTATTAGCAGTAATAAATAAAATAATAACAATAGATAAATGTGAAAAATGTAATATATCATTTATTTCAAATTTCACTAGAATTTCAAATATTATTGATTCAAATATATATTTATATTCTGTTTCAGAACCAATTTTATTTGGAGATAATAGAGGATTAAGTTTAGGTCCTCATAATGTTCTTTATAATGAATTATATAGTCATGTTAAAAGTTCTAAAATATTAATTACACATCAAGGAATTAAAAGTTTTTCTTCTCCTATAAATTTAAATAATAAAAAAGAAACTAAAATTATTTCTCCAGAAGAATTTTCTATTATTGTTGTTCCTTTTGAAAATAAAGAACAATTTGGTTATAAATTAACTCCTAAAATTTATGTTGAAGCACTTGAAAAAAAATATAAAAATTATTTAAAAATTAAAAATTTAATTAGAGAAGCTGAATTTCAAGAAGAACAAGAAAAAGCTTTTCATTTTGCTTTACAAGGTTATTTTAAAGAATGGTTAGTTACAAGTTCTAATTTTAAAGCAATGAATAATATTGTTAAAATGATTGATTATCCTGGAAATTTAAAATAAAATAAATTAAACAATAAATATTAAATAAATAAAAAATTTTATAATTTTTTTTTTTAAACAATAAAAAAAAGAAAAATTGAAAGAAATTTAATTGCAACGAATATATTAAATTTATTAAATATTAATAAAAAAATAAAATTTAAATGATAATTAATTAAAATTAACCTAATTTACAATTACTAAATTATTAAAAGAAATTGGTAATTTCACTCAAAAGAAAAAAATAATTTATTCATGGTCTGAAGGACTTTTATTAGGATCAAAATTACAAAGCTCAACTAAAAATTTATTTTCTTTCCAAGAAACGCTTTTTTTAATTTTAGGAATATTATTATCTGAATTTCTTGGTGTAAAATCTAAGGTTTCACTTGTTGAAATAAAACTAAATTCTTCTTCTTTTTCATCTTCTTCATTTTCTTTTTCTCTTTCTCTTTTTTTATTTAATAAATTTATATTATTACTTACCTGAATATTAAAATGTGAATTAAAATAACTAATTAAATTCTTCCAATAATTAATTAAATAGTTTATCTTTGAATATAATCCTAGATTGAAATTTTTAACAGTATATTTAATTTTATTTAACTTTTCAATGAAATTTAATGAAATTAAATCATTGGGTTTTATTGGAAATATTTCAAAAATATTTATAATATTATATAACAATACTTCCAAATTTTTTCTATATAAAGATTTATTTTTTACCAAATTATATTTTTTACTACTTTTATAACCCCAAATTAAAAGAGAAAACTGGCATTCCTCCTCATAAAAATTTTCAAAGTCAACTAACAATTCTTTGTTCTGAAGGATTAAAGAAGTTATATTTATTTTATCTTCAAAATATATTTTAGCTTCAATCTCTTCATCTTCTTCATTAGGACTCATTTTAGAATTTAAGGACAAATCTTCTTTGTGGATTCTTCCTATTATATAATTACCAAAAGTTTCTTGTGCACAATCATCGAATATCATTTTTTTTTTAAAAGTATTTTTATAAAAAAAAATTTTATTTTTTTAAATAAATGATTTCAAAATAAATAAATAATAAATAAATATAATAAAAAAGAAAGTTTTTATTTATAATTTTATTTTTTTTAAATTTTTTATTTTAATTTGATTTTCTACATGAATAAGATTTGATAAATTAAAAAAATTTTGAGGTTTTTTAATATATAATAATTTAGTTTTTGTTTTATTATTATAAATACAAGATAAATTTTCAGTATTTACATTATTTCTACTTTTAGGAGATAAAGATAAAGGTTGAATTCTAATACTATTAATTTCTGGATAATTAAATTCATATTGTTTAAATAAAATTTTATGTTTAAAAGATAATTTTTTTGCCAAATTTTTTTCATATGGAGTAGGTTTTAATTTTCTAAAAAAAATATTATATCTTTCATTAATAGGAATTATTCTATATAATATTTCTTTACTTTTAACTTTATGAAAAGTTTTTTCTTCAATTGGTCTATAATGAATAGATTTTTCTCCTTGATCATTAGTATTAAGAATCATATCATGAAATAAAATTTTTGTTCTTCTTTTTTTAAAGTCTCTTCTTGGAAAATATAATTCAGAAAGATTAAAATCTAAATTTTTATTACTTTGTTTTGAATCTATTTTATTTAAAAATTTTGAATTAATTAATGGTTCTGATTCATTTCTTTTATGTAATTTATTTCTTAAAATAACTTCTTTTACTAATTCATTTGCATTATACATAAAAAAATGATTTTTTGATTTTAAATATTTATTTTTAAAATTTAAAAAAAGATTTATTGAAAAATAAAAAAAATTTAATTATATTTAAAAAAATTAATAATTAAATTCAATATAAAAAATGAATTAATAAATTTATTACTTAACTAAACTTAAAAACTTATTAATATTATCTTTATCAAAATCAATTTCACATTTTTCAAATTGAAAAATATGACTAGGAATTTTATTTCCATTTGGAAGAACTAAATCTTTATTTTTTAATTCATCAAAAAAAGGATGACAAAGAGCTTCATAAGGACTTAATCTTTTATCAGGTTCATAAACAATTAATTTACTAATTAAATCAATATAATTATCATCTCTAATTTTTCCATTAAAAACATCTTTCCAATTTTTTTTAGGTAATTTCATTAATTTAATATTATTTTTAGAATAAGGATTCATAGAATATATTTGATTTTTATTTGGACTACCTAAAATTTTCATAATTTCAATCATTTGATTTTTACTAGTAGAACCAGCAAAAATAGGTTTTTTTAAAATTAATTCAGCAATAACACAACCAATACTCCAAACATCAACTTGACAAGAATAAAAATTAGCTCCTAAAACTAATTCTGGAGGTCTATAATATCTTGAACAAATATAAGATATATTTTCTTGATCTTTAACTAATATTTTTGCACAACCAAAATCACATATTTTTAAAGAATAATCATTTGGATCTATTAATACATTTGATGGTTTTATATCTCTATGACATATTCCTTTTGATTGCATATATCCTATTGATTTTAATAATTGAAATGATATTAATTTTACTATTATTGGATTAAAATCTGTATTTTCTTTTTTATTCTTTGATATTAAATGAGATAATGTTTCTGGAATATAATCCATTATACAATTTAAATTTACATCATTTTTACTCGCTTTTGGATTATTTTCTCTTGCTTCTGTATAATAATAACCTAATAATTTTATTAAATTTGGATGATCTAATTCTTGCATTATTGATAATTCTCTATTTTTATAATTTTTGTCTTGAAATACTGTTTTAACTGCCACTTTTTTATTTGTATTTTTTAATGTTGCTATGTATACTTTTCCAAATGCTCCTATTCCTGCTACTTCATTTGAAAATATTAAAGAATTTTTTGATATTGTTGATTGGGCGTTTTCTTCCATTTAAAAATTTTATTGTATTTTTTATTTTTTTTAGAATTAATTATATAATTTTTATTTATTGTTTTTTTTATTATTTCAAGAAAAGTGGGAACTTTTATTTTTTAAAATTGGGAATAAATATGGAAGTTATATAATGAAAATGAAAATATGTAATTTATATAAAGGAAATATAAGATATATATTAAAAAATTAAAAAAATAAAACAAGATAAATTATCATCCTCTAAAATATTTTAATATATAATCAAAAAAAAAGTACTATCTTTACTAATTTTATTATTTATATATTATATAATTATAACACGAAAAATCATTATAAATCTTAATTTTTAAAAAAAAAAAAATCAAAAAAGAAAATATAAAAAATCTTTACTTATAAAAAAATTATAAAAAAAAAAAAATGCAAAAATCAAAAGTATACTTTACAAAAACAATAACCCCATCTCGTTTAGTAGACATTTACAAAAAATTAGAGAAAGATCTCCCAGGTAAAATAGCAATAAAAGTGCATTCAGGTGAGGACGGAAACCAGAATTTTTTACGTCCAGAATTTATGAAAGAAATAGTGGATTACTTGAAAGGAACAATAGTAGAATGTAACACATCAGGTGACGGTCCTCGCTCAACAACAGAGCGTCATTTAAAATTATTAGAAAAGCACAAATGGACTCCTTTATACAAAGTAGATTTATTAGACAGTGAACAACCAGATTTAACAATAGAAATTCCGAATGGAAAAGCTATAAAAAAAAATATGGTCGGAGCAAAAATAAAAAATTATGATTCAATGTTAGTAATTTCTCATTTTAAGGGACATCAAATGGGAGGATATGGAGGAGCATTAAAACAACTTGCAATTGGTTGTGCTTCATCAGCAGGAAAAACATATATTCATTCTGGTGGAGTGACTGATGATAGATTAAAATTTTTTGAGAATTTATGTGAACAAGATAAATTTCTTGAAGGAATGGCTGATGCTGCTGGAACTATTGTTAGACTTTTTAAAGGAAATATGGCTTTTATTAATGTTATGAAAAATATTTCTATTGATTGCGATTGCAATGGTAAAGCTCTACCTCCTTGTATGAAAGATATTGGAATTTGTGCCTCTGTTGATCCTATTGCTATTGATGTTGCTTGCATTGATATTATTAAAAATTCACAAGATAGTGGAAAAGAAAAATTGCTCGAAAGAATTAATCAAATGCATGGTACTCATACTATTGATGTTGCTTATGATATTGGAGGGATTGGTAATAAGGATTATGAGTTAATTAATATTGATTAAATATTTAAATTTATTTTAAAGTTTGTTTTTTTTTATGTTATTTTTTGTTTTTTTTTAATTTAAATTGAGAATGGTTATGTTTTTTTTTATTTTAATTTTTATTATAATTATTGTTTTTTATTAATTTTATAAAATGGGTATTTCATTTGAAACATTTGATTTTTTATCTCCAAAAATATCTTTGTATTATAAAGGAAAACTTAGACATTCTTCTATTTATTCAGTTATTCTTTCTATTATTTCAATAATCATAACTTCTATTTTTATAATTATTTTTCTTGGAGAATTAAAAAGAAAAAATCCTTCTGCTTTTTATTATAATAGATATATTGAAAATATTGTATCAACACCATTTAATTCATCTGG
>JAJJKW010001508.1:0-90073 GCA_023805745.1 Isotricha sp. YL-2021b | reverse complement strand
GGCCGATGTCCACAATTCATCATAGGTATTCTTTAATCTATTTACATGTCCCTCAATAGATTCAAGCTGTTTATTTAACTCTTCATTTGCTGAACCTTCTGACATAAACGCAGAATCCTGATATACGCTTTCAAGCATTTCAGGAGCAGATAGAATACTTGCGGCAATATTACTGCGGTTCTTTCCTGCCAATGCTTCAACAAGTGCATTCGCTCTATTTGTACCCGCCGCTTTATCTGTTTTTTGGATTTCTTCAAATTTTGAATAGATTAATTTTTTAGCAGTTTCTTTCTGCATACCAGAAACATTAATTCCGTATATTGAAACACCTTGAGCAATCACATTACTATTTTGTAAATTATAGAAAGTGAAAATTCCAAAAACAATAAGTAGTAGTAAAAATAATATACCAATAAAAAAATAAATTTAAATTTAGATTTTTGAAATAAAGAACATAAAAAATTAAAAAGTTTTAAATGAATGAAAACATTGATAAATGATATTAAGGATTTAAAAAAAAAAAATGGAAAATCTTAATTAAAAAATTCATTAATTCAAAAAGAAAATGCAAATAAAATCTATATTAACATTTATTTTAAATATTCTCAAAAACAAAAATTATAAATAAATTAAAGGTTTCTCTTATCTCAAAAAAAAGTAAATATTCATAAGAAAAAATTTTTTAAAAATAAATAAATTTGGATACATAAAAAATGTCAATCTATTATTTTTTCATTGGAAACAAAGAGACAAAATCTGAAATATGTTCAATAATAGAAACATCATTAGGAGGAACAATTCAAGAAATAAATGAAATAAAATCAAAAGGAGAAAAATATTTTTCTTCAATAACAGAAGTAGATACTCAAAATATAGATAATGAAATTGCAAATTTTAAAGCATATTATACATTAACAAAGGATAATTATTTTTATTTTATAGTAGTTCCAAATGAATATTCTGAAAATTTAAATGTAGAAATAATATTTAATTTAATTAAAGAAGTAAGTGATAATGAAATTCCAAAACAAGTAGATTCAAATGGTTCTTTAACTTCAACAGGAATTCAAAATTTAAAATTATTAATAAATAAATATACTGAAAAAAAAACTGAATCAACTAATGAAAATAATAATGACATTCATGAAAAATTAGAAACTTTAGATGAAATAATAAAAGAATCTCAAAGACAAGGAATTGTTTCTTTAGGAAAAGGAGGAGAAAAAGAAAATATTAATGTTAATAAAAAAACTGGACATATGGAATTAAATGAAGAAGTTTCTTTAGATGATATTACAAAAAATGAAAAAGCTTTAGAAATTGCACAAAATGAAAATGAACATCCTTATCAAAGAATGCATGAAATTATTAAAAAAAAAATTAGATTAACTAAAATTATTGTTTATAGTATTTCTGGAAGTATTGCTTTTGCTATTTTAATTAGAATTTTGGCTTATGGAGAATATTTTAGTGAGTGAAAAAATTTTTTTATTCTTTTTATTTAAAAATAAACTAATTTTCAATAAATTTTTTCTTTGATTCAAATAATCCAATTTAATAAATATATAATTCTTCAATAATATTTATTATACAATCCGAATTTAAGCAATTTTGGGTATTTACTAAAAATATTCTTTTTATTTTACTCAATTTATTTTTAGTTTTTTAATATTAACAATTCTTTTGTTTTGTATTTTTAAAATAAAATATATATTGATATAATAATGCTATAAATTTAATTTCATTAAAAAAATTTAAATTTAATGATAATCATTATCTTTTAAAGGTTTATAACCTGAATATTTAAATTGTTGACTATCATTATCTTGAGTTGGAATATTAATATCATTAATTTTATTTCTAGTTAATTCAAAGTTATTATTATACATATTATTATTATTTTGTTTATCAAATTGAGAGGAATAATATGAAGAAGCATTTTCAGTTAAACTTGGTTCATAAGTTCTAAATTCTCTTTTTTCCGAGAAATATTTTGAAAAAGTTTTTGAATTTGAATAATTATTATTATTATCTGAATCTAAATTAATATTTAAATTATTATTAAAAGTCCCATAACCTTTTCTCATATAATTTTCTAATTCTTCTTTATCTTTATTCGATTTTATTTCATTAATTTTTTTAGTATGATTTGACGAATATTTTGAAGAATATGGTTGATCATTTGATAATAATCTAACATTACTATAACCTAAATCTTTTCCTTCTACTTCATCATTTCTAATTATATTTACATTAGAAAAGCCTCCAGGAATTTTATTTACATTCTTAGTATAATCTGTATTTATATTTGGAATTTCTTTATTATCTTCTTCTTCTTGATTGTTATTTTGTTTTATTGGTTTATATTGAAATAATTTTGAATATTTTTGAGAAAAATCCTGAATATTATTATTACTATTTGTTTTATTGCTATTATTATTATTATAATTATTAAAATTATTATTATTATTAGTGTCTGAAATATTTCTATTAAAATTAGTATCATTTTTGGTATTTGATAAATTATTTATTAATAATGAACTATAACCTGTATTATTTTTTATTATATTTTCTGTTCCTACTTTATTTGATAATTGAGTGTAACCTTGGTCTGCTATAACTTCTAATGAAAGATTTTGATTTTGAATTTTTATTTTAGATGGATTAAAAACTTTTAATTTGGAATATTTTTCTGAATTTGAAAAAATTCTTTGTACTATTTTCATATTTGGTATTAAAATTTCATTTTCATTATTTAAAGGAGTCAAAAATATTTTTTTATTATTTGTAAGTTCAGAGAGGATAGATGATAAATTTTCAATTGTAAAATTTACGTCATTTTCTAAATTAATTATTAATTCTTTTCCATCATCTAATATAATTTTAACCATTAAAATTTTTTCTATTTCATTTAGAAGTATTTTTTTTAAAATATTTTTTTCATGTAAATTATCTTTTGTTAGTTTATTAAGATATTCTTCATTATTTATAATATTCAATAAATCATATCCACTTAAACCATTTTCAACAATTTGAGAAATTGTATTATTAGCTAAATATTGAATTAGATAATCTTTCAATTGTGAATCTTTCAAATTAGAAAATGGAATATTTTCTTCAGGTTTTTCATTAAGTAAATCTATTTTATTTTCTTTTATTTCTTTATTCTCAATTAAAGGCTCTTGATCCATTTTATTTATTTTATTATTTATTAATAATAAATAATGAAGTAAAATCAAAAATTAAATTTTTCAAATAATCTTTTATCTTTTCAATTTAAGAGGAAAGATAAATATTTATAAAAGAATTAATTCTAAATATTTTTACTTAAAGAAGTTTTTAAATATATAATAAATAAATTTTTTAAATGTTTTATCTTGATCCCAACCTAAGAATTAATTATTTGTATTTTAAAAATTAAAAAAAAATTTATAAATAAAATATATTAATTAAAAAATGAAGTGTAATAAAAATAATTATTGAAGTCCAATATTTAATATATTTATAAATTATTATTTTTTATTTTCAACCAAGATTCATTATTTAAACAATAAAATATAAATCATAATTAAATGGAAGAAAAAAAAAATGATTCAAAAATAAATTTCAAATTTTACCTTTGTCATTTTTGTCAAAATTTAAAGAATTTAAATGAAATAATTTATTGTTCAGATGATGATTGTCAAGAAGGTTTTTGTAAGGATTGTATAGAAAAAAATTTTTCATCTTTTGGAACTTTTCAAGAATTAAAAAATGAATTTGAAGAAAATGGATGGATTTGTTTCAAATGTCAGAAACTTTGTAATTGTAATAATTACTTAACTTTATTTGGAAAAGATGAAAATAAAGAAATTAAAAAAAATGAAAATGAAGAATTTAAAAATATTCATGATTGTTATAAACAATTAAATTTAATTCCTTCAGAAAAAAAAAATAATATAGAAAAAAAAAATAATGATTTTGAAAATAATATTTTAAATGGAGAGAATTATGAAATGTTTGAGTTTCTAAATGATAAAAATTTTATAAAAAGTTTAACAAAAAACAAAGGAAAATATATTTATTATTATCATCCTCATTATAATTTATTAGGAAATGTATCTTATAATATAAAAAATTGTTCAAGTTCAAATAAAAATTCAATTACACCTCGTTTAAGAAAAAAATTATTTAAAATTGGAGCATTATGTGAACATTATTATCGTCATAAATGTAAAAGTTTATATTTTAAAAAAAATTGTGAAATTTGCTTTAAAAATGAACATTGTCTTAATGAACTATTAAGATTTAAAAATTCAAAAGATTTTTTAAATTATTTGAGATATCTTTATCTTTGTAAAAATGAAGTTGTCAATTATTCACATGAAATTTTTGAAAATAATAAAAAAGAATTAATTGATTATTTTAAAGATTATGAAAAACACAATAATTCTTGGTCTTTTCATATTCCTAAAATTCTATGTAAACCTTGTATTTTGAAAATAATAAATAAAAAAAATTCTTTGGAGATTTTTAAAAAACTTTTAATAGATAAAAAAATTGAAAAAGAAGAGAATAATGCAGAAGAAAATAAAAATAAAGAAAAAATTTATGAAAATAATCCAAAAAACAATCTTAATGTTCCTGAACAAAAAGAAGTCAAATTTAAAATTTTAGAAGTTTTGAAAAATAATTATAATCAAGAAAATTTAGAAAATGATGTTTGTGTAATTACAGAAAAAAAATATGAGGATTTAAGAGATATTTTAGATATTTTATTACAAAATATTTATAAATTTATTTTAATAGTTAATACTTTTAATTTTCAGAGATATCAACATTTATTCAATTTTTTAAAACAAGATTTTAAATATTTTTATGAATATTTGAAAAAAATTAATGAAGAAATTAAATATAACTTAAAAATTTTTATTGAATTTCAAGAAAATTATGGACACCAAATTAATGAATTTATTGGTTGTTATCATTCAGTTTCTTATATTCAATTTACTACTCAAATAAATATTATATTTAATATAAAAATTCAAAACAAAAGCTTATCTGAAGAGATTCAAGAAAATACAAAAAAATTTTTAAAAGCTTCACATGAATATTTAGATAGTATATCCAAAATAATTATTAATCAATCATAAACTTTTGATAAAGATTATAAATTGGAAAAATAGAATTTATTTTTGTCCAAATTAAATAAATAAAATGTATATTTTAATTAGTTATTTAGAATATTACTAATTATTAAAAAACATTTTAAAACATAAAAATCAAAAAACAATATTAATTATCTTTTTTTTTCATTAAAAATAATAATCAATTATAATTTAATATTAATTGTTCAAAATATACTTTCAAAAAAAAATATTTTTCTAATTTCTTTAATAATGAAGTTATTTATATAAAAACATAAATAAAATTAAATCCATTACAAAGTTAAGAAAAAAATAATATTCTCAAATTAAAAAAAAAGAAATTAATAATTTAAATAGGAATTGCGAATATGATATACAATAATTAATATTAATATAAATTAATCCATATTTTTTTAATATTAGATTAAAATGGAAAAAATTTGCTTAAATTTCTTTGGAGAAAAAGTAGAAATAAATATACCCAAAAATTTAGAATCTCTTAGAAATTCAATCTCAGAACAATTTCTTTTTGATCCTTCAGATGCAGCAGAAGTTATAATAGGTTATATCAAAGATTTAAAAATAAAAATTATTAAAACGGAAGAAGATTTTAGGCATTTTTTAAAGGAAAAAATAAATCAAATTAATCTTGATATTAGTCAAGAAAGTAGGATTTATAAAGAAAATTATACTCAATATGAAAATGAAGTAATTCAACCTAAAAATGAATTAGATAATTTAATCAAAGAAAAAAAGGACATCATAAAAAAATATAACTCAGAATTTATTGAAGAAAAAAAGAAACTGAAAGAAATTAAAGAAAAGATTAAAGAACTTAAAAAAGAAAAACAAGAAATTAAAAATAACTTAAATAAATTTGAAAAAAAATTTGATGAAATTAAACAAAAACAAAACAGAATTAGTGAAATTCGAAAACAATTAAATTTACCAAATGAAGATAAAATAGATAAAAAGATTAAATTTATTAAATTTTTAAAAAAACTTAAAAAAAAGAATGAGAAAAAAATGAAAAAAGAAGAAAAAAAAAGAGAGAAAAAAGAAAAAAAGGAAAGAAAAAAAGAAGAAAAAGAAAAAAAAGAAACTAAAAAAGAAGAAAATAAAGAAAAAAAAATTGAAAATCAACCAAAAAAAGAATATTCATTTTTTGAAAATATAGTCAACAATATAAATGATAATTTTAAAAACAAAAATAATTTCTTTAATATTTTGAATAGAAATCCTTTTCAAGGATTTAAAAATAATTTGTTTGAAGAATCAAAGCAATTAATTGATATTTTCAATAAAAACACGAATTTAATTAACAATAATATTAGTTGTAAAGGATGTGGAATGAATCCTATAATTGGAATTAAATATAAATGTAGTAATTGTCCTGATTTTTATTATTGTGAACAATGTGAAGAAAAATTAGGAGAAAGTCATAATCATCCTTTTATTAAATATAATCATAAATAAAATGATTTTTTATTTATTCTTTTATTTGGAAAAAAATAATTTTTATTTTTAAATTATTTCTTATATTAAATAAATTATTTTTTATAAATAAAAATGAATTATTTTATTGTTTAATTTTAAAAATTCAGTGAACTCATTCTCTTTAAAGCTTCATCAACAGCTTCAACTGCAATAGGATGATAAAAATTTTTATATTTATTATAAGTTTTAATTGCTAATTCTTTATCAATGATATATAAATCAGTGTATAATTCCACTAAATAATCACTAAGACCAATTTTACTTAAGAAATCATTAAGTACTTCAAAATAATCTAATTTTTTTTATATAACATAATTCTAAAAAAATCAAATTGAAGACTATCATCTTTTACTTTTTTTAAATTTAAATTATCTCTTAAAAAATTATAATTATTATCACTTAATTTTTCTACTCTTTCATCATTAATAATAGAAGACAAAAAATAATTTTTAACTTTTGAATGCCAATTATTATATATTTTAACAAAATCATCTCCTAATTCTTCTTTAAAAAATTTAATTACATTTTTTTAACTTTATCAGAATATTTATTAGAAAAATCATTTTTAATATCAGGAATTCCTGGTTTAAATAACCATTCATCCCAATGAATTTTTTCAATATTTGTAGTACCAAAATTATTATAAATTTCTTCATATAAATGATTTTTAAAATCCTCATTAGAAATACTTTGTCCTTCAAATTTAATAAAATATCTTTTAAGAATATTCTAAATAAATCCTTTCTAGCATTATCATTAATTAATTTTTCAATATAATATAAAAAATTATATCCTTTTTCATAAGGAATTAAAGTAGAAGATAATTCTGGATTTTTTCCTAATAAATAAGGAACTAAAGAAGATAAATTTTTACTTTCTCCAGAATTTTCAATACCATATAATAATCCATTTTAACCAATTAAACTATCTAATTTACTTAATTCTTCATTTCCAACTTTTGTTATAATTTTTCTTTACAAAAACATAGTAAAACCTTCATTTAACCAAAAATTTTCCCAATTATTATTAGTTATTAAATTACCTGTCCAAGAATGACACATTTCATGAACAATAGTATCAACTTTACTTCTATCTCCAAAAATAATAGTAGGAGTAACAAAAGTTAATTGTGGATTTTCCATTCCTCCAAAAGGAAAAGAAGGAGGTAAAATTAATAAATATACTCACCCCATTTATAAGAATTTGTATATGATTCTGCTATTTGTAAATATAATTCTATATTTTGAAATTCATTTTTTGCTTTATCAATATTTTCTACTTCTGAATATATTTTTATTCTATCTGATATTTTTCTTTCTTCTATTTTTCCTGCTGCTATTACTATTAAATATGATGGAATTGGTATTTTTTGTTCATAAAAGTATGTTATTGAATCTCCATTATCTATTTTATTTATATATATTCCACTTTCAAGAGCTAATAATGGTTTATTTACTGTTATTCCAAAATATGTTGTAAATTTTATTTTTGGAGTATCTTGTATTGGTAAATTTCTCTACAAAATATTGATTGACATTCACTAAACATATATGGATATTTTTTTCCTAAAGTTTGTTCTTTTTTCATCCATCCAACTGCTTTTCCTTCTTTTTTTGTTTCATAATTTATTAATAATTTAAATTCAGTATTTTTTAATTCTTTATATATTTTTAAAGGAATTCCTAATATATTTGTTGAGAAATAATCATCTAATTCATATTTTATATTTTCTCCTGTATCACAATCTATTATTGAATGTATTATTAATGATTTTGATCAAGGATTATTAAATCACCATCCATTGAAGCATTAAAATATAAATTTATTTTCCCTTTTAATATTGTTTCATTAAAATCTATTTTGATTTGACCTTCTATATGAGTATGATATACTTGATAATAATTATTAAATGTTAAAGGGTCTTCTTTTTGGAAAGTAGATATTATTAGGATTAATAAGAAAAAAATATCCATTTAAGTTTATTTATTCATTTTTAATTTTTAATTAATTCAAATAAATTACTATTTTATTAAATTAAAGATAATTTTTCTCTTTTTACTTCTATTCTTTTTTTATTTCTTTATTTTTTGATATTTCTAAATCTATTCTTGATAATGCTCTTCTAAAATCAGAAAGAGATTGATGTTGAGAATCAAAATAAGGGTCTTTATAATTTTTATTATAATTATTATGACTATCACTTAGAACATTTTTATAATGATTCAAAAATGAAAAACTTTCATATTTTGAATAATTATTATTCTTTTTATCTGAATTACTTAAATTTTTATTCCTAGATAAATGATATAAATTATTTTTTTTATTAAAAGAAGGATAAGAAGGAATTCTTTTTGGAGAATTATTTAATTTTTTTTCCTTTTCACATTGTTTATTACTTTTTAAACAATCATTTTCTATTTTTAATTTATTATTTTTATTAAATAACTCATTTACTTTTTTTTTTAGCAAAATTATTTTAATTTTATATTCATTTAATTTAAGATTATAATTATGAATAATGTTTGAAAAAGATTGACTTTTTTCATTATATAATTCATTTGCTTCTTTAATATTTGTATTAAATAATGCATATCCTTTTCTTAAATTTGTATTTTGTTTGATTAATTCTTTTTTTTCAATTAATAATTGTTTAATTTGATTTTTTAATTCTTGTTGAAAATAATCATTTTCAGAATCCAATTGAATTTCATTTAAATTGAATTGTTTTTGAATTTCAGATATTTTATTTTGAAGTTCATCTATATAATCATCTTTATGGGCATTAACTATTTTTAAATCTGAAATTGTATTTGATAATTTTTTATTTTCTTTTTTTATGTTAAATATTTCTTCATTCAATAAATTTATTTTATTTTCATATAAAGAAATTTTTTCAATAACAATTTTAGAATAATTTTCATTTTTTTTATTATTATCTTTATTATTTATTTGATATAAATTTATATTTTCATTATAATCTTTTATTTTATTTATTTCATTATTTAATAATATAATTGATTGTTGTAATTGTGAAATTTCTCGATTTTTTAATTTTGTTAATAATTGAATTTCACTATCATGTTGATTTTGAATATCATAAATTTTATTTTCTAACATTTTTTTATCAAATTCGATTTTTTGTTTTTCAATTTCAATTTCATCTATTTTTTCATTTAATTGAATAAAAGAAGAATTATTGTTATTGCTTTGTCCAGAAATTTTTGATAGAGATTTATTTTTTTGGTTTAATTCTAACATTTTATAATTTAATTCTTTATTTGAATTTTCTAATTCTGAAATTCTTGTTTTATAGTCATTTTCTTTTATTTTTAAATTTTCTAAAAACTTTGATAATTCACTTAAAGAAGAATCTCTTTCTTTTAAAATATTAGATAAATTATTATTTTCTCTTTCTAAATCATTGATTTTCATTTTTAAATTTTGATTTTCTGTTTGAATATTATTCAATGTTAATTCAATGTTTTTGAAATAATCATTCATTTCTGATACATTTTCATCATGAAAATAAAGATTTTCAATTTTTTCCTTTTTTAATAATGGTGAATTATACATTTTTCTCCTATTTATTAAATAACAATTAAATAAAAATGTATTTAATTTTTTAATTAAATTTATAGATTGTTTTAAATTATCAATTTTGAAATTTTAATTTATTTATGATTTAATAAATAATAATATTTAAGAATAAGTATTAAAAAAGTTGATTCAAAAACAAAATAAATTTATTTTAATTATGAGGAATAATTTTCAATACCAAAATAGTTTTTCTATCATCTTTGAAATAATTTTTTCTCAATTTTTTAATGTTGTAAATTTTAAAAAATATAACTTAAATCATCATTTGAAACAATTTTCTAAAAGATGGTTAAATTATATTTTTTTGTTGATTTATCACAAATATATTTTTTGATAAAATGAAGAAATGTTTAAAAATATTATTATAAATTAAAAACCAAATATAAGAAAAAAGAAAAATTGTTAATACCTTGGAAATAAAAATTTTAAGAAAGTAAAAAGATATAAGATTCTAGATTGATATTTTAAAGAAAGTTCCAAAATTGAATTCTCTAAATCAAAAAAATTTAAAAAGAGAAGTAATTTAAAAATTATTCAATATTGATAAAACATAAAAACATTAAATAATCTTAATAAAATAGTTGCTAAAAATGAATTTGATAAGTTCATTAAGAAATAAATAATTTTCTTGAAAAATATATTTGTTTGTTCTTGAATAAATTGTGAAAAAACAAAAAATATTTTCCTAAAAAATAAATTAAAAACCCAAAATAGTTTAAATTAAAATAATAAAAAATCAATATTTAAAAAATAAATTATAACAATAAAATAACTAAAAAAAAAAGAATATTAAATTTAATTATATATTTTTAATTTTTTTTAAATAAAATTACCAAAAAAATTAAACAAAAAATATTTTATTCTTGAAACTCAGTTAATTTATACAAAGCTTCAATAACAGTTCCAATAGACCAAGCTTGTGTAGTACAAGAATCATTACAATAGGAACCATCTTTATTAGTTAATTCAGGTAAACCTTCCCATTTACATTCTTTAACATATTTTTCCATAGGAACTAATCTTTCGCAAATAGTTTTAAAAATATCTTTTTTATTTTCACAATCATTAAAAAGCATTTTAGCAATTAAAGCATAACCAGCAGGCCAAACCCATTCAGGACCATTATGATAATTTAATCCATGAGCTTTATGATAATCATTACTATCATCACTATTAATATAATTACCATTATAATTTTTATCAGTATTATCTAAAGTTCTTACTCCAACTGCACCTTTAACATATAAATGTTCATCTGCAATTCTCATAAAATTCTTTCCATGTTCTTCATTAAATAATTCTGGACTTATTGCCATTGCAACATATACATTACAACGTAATTGAGCTTCATGACGAAAATCATTATCATCTGAAATATAATCTTTATATGTTCCATCATATGGAGTATATTGATTTTTATGTTCTATATAAAAACATTTATCAAAATTATCTTTTATTTTATCAGCCCATTGAGAATAAGTCCATTCATTTCCACTTTTTGTTTTTACTGAATTATATTTATATTTACCATCTTTATTCATTTTATCTAAATGACTTAAAGTAAAATATAATAAAGCAATTATTTCTACATCAGCTCCATTTCTTGGTGAACCAGGATGTCCTTTATTACCTGCTTTTTCACTAGAACCCATTTTATCCATCCAAGTACCACAATTCCATTTATTACCTCCGAATATAAATCCATTATCTTCATTTAAATATATTTTAATATTAAATCCTTGATCAGTCATTTGTTCATCAATTTGTTTTCCTGCTCTCCATTCACGAAATTCAATTCCTGAAGCATGTTGTTGAATAATATGATGTAAAATATCACTTAAAGTCATTTTCTTACTTTCTCCTTTACTTTTTTTATGATTATGTTCATCGAAATTATCAGAAAGAAAAACCATATTAATTTCTTCATTTAAAACATCATAATCACCACTCATTTCAATATAATCAACAGCACTTTTAGTGAAAAACCAAGTTGCATCTCTTGCATTAAATCTAGAATTAACACCAGAATCAAATAAATTTGGAAGTAAACCATGTCTCATGACAGCAGCATATTGAAGTAAAATTGCTTTTGCTTCTTCAAAATATCCTGGAATTAACATTAATCCTTTATATGATATAAAAGTATCTCTTCCCCATGAACGAAGATATTCTGTTGTAAAATGTGGTAATCCTGCAGACATACTTAATTTATTCCATGGTTTATCTGTGTTAAATTTAAAACGAGAACTTTCTATATATCCTAAAAATTGATGAACTGTTGCTGCTGCTTGTTGACAAAATGGACTTAAATTTAAAAATTTTTCATTTGTTTTTAATATTATTCTCTCCATTACTATATTATATATTGTATCTATTATCTTTGTTATATATATTGGCTTTTGATGTACATATAATTTTGTATAGGAATTAAATATTTCTGTTAATTTATTATATAATTCTTTTATATTTGGCTGATTTGAATAACGATCTATTGAATATTTTAATAACCAATCTCCTGAACGAATATTATCTAATATTACATGACTTTCTTTTGTTATTTTAAATTGATTTAACATTTTATGTAAATGTGCTATTCCTGCATAAACTAATGAACCCCAATTATCAAATCCATAACAACCTCTTTTTCCTTGAGTATTATCTAATTCTTCTTTTTCACATTTATATAATATTAAGTTCACATCACAAATATCTAAATTTTTAGTATAATCTTTCCAATTAGAATAAATATCTTTTAATCCATTTTCAATATTAACAAGAGAATTTCTAGTACTATCACTACTTTTAAATCTAAGAATAATAGAAGTATTTGGTTGAACAGTATTATTAAAATCTAAAACAGTTTTTCCTCCACTTTCATAAATTTTACAAATAGAATTTAAATAAGAAGGATTTTTAGTGAAATAAACTTCACTATCAGTTCCATATAAATCATTTCTTTTTTTAAATCCTTCAATATCACAACGACCAATTTTAATAGAACAAGCACAAACAAATTCAGTAAATAAACCAGGTAATTCAATATGAGCTGGATGTGAATTTCCATCAAATCCAGTTCTACAAATTAATGCATAACCATCATATGAAGGATGATTTTTTATATATGATTCATCTACACAAAAAGTTCTAAAAACACAAACATAATTTCCATCTCTATGAAGGAAAAATTCATTTGTATATTTTGATATATCATTTCTTGTTTTATTTATTGCTCTTCTAAATAATTTTAAATCTTTTACATGATAACTTTTTCCACTTCCTTTACTTATATGAACTTCTTTTTGTTTTATTCCAACATCTATAAAATTATTTATATTTCCTTTTCCATCATTTAAATGAGGTTTACTATTATCATAAACCCAATTATTATTATTAATAACATATTTATAAAAATATCTTTGATGATTTTCTAATTCTAATTCAACAGAATAAGTATCATGTCCAGTTTTATTTAATTTAATATCAGGTTTCCATCCTCTGGAACTTAAAGCAAGAGAAACATTATTCAAATTACTTCCTTTATATTCAAATAAAACTTTTTTAACTTTATCATTATCTTCTTCTTCTTTTTGTTCTTCATTTTCTTTAATAATTTCTTCACTTTCTCCACTTTCAGCATCTTCTTCTTTACAAATATTAATAAAATTATCATCATAAACATATCTTCTACTTTCATTAACAACAGAAGGTTGAATAGGAAATAATTGATCAAATCCTCTTGTACTTCCAATTGCAGTTGCAGCTAAAGCATTACAACCCATTTGAGTTAAATTTAATGCTAAATTATTTAATTTTTGTAAATAAGTTTCATTATCATGTGTTAAATCAAATATAATACTTTTTGGTAAACAAGGTAATAAATATTTCATCTTTTTTAATTCAACATCATCTCCTTTTTTTTTATATTCATAAGTATCTTCAGATAATTTTCCTAACATATAATCAATTCCTCCACCAAAACGATGAATTTGAGAAGCATTTCCTTCAGAATTATAAGACCAAATTAATTCTCTAATAAGTAAATTAATACCAATTTTAGTAACGAAATTAATTTCATTTTCTTTTGTTGTAAATAATTCTGCAATTATTAATAAATCAGGATTAACTTCTCTTGCTTTCATTGATAAATATTCTCCAACATGAATTGGAGTTGAATGTGCATTATCTAATCTAAATCCATTAAACATTTTTGCCATATCTTGAACATATTTTGTCATATGTTCCATTAAATAAGGACAATCTTCTGGTTTATTTCCATAATTTAATTTAGGACAATCTGACCATATCACTACTTTTCTTTTAAAATAATAATAACTTCCTTTTTTTGTAAAATTGGGTGTTGGTTCATTTGGATCATCACTTTCCATAATCCAACCATTACAAGCAAATATTTTACTTTTATCATTTGCGTCAAAAACTGCAAAATAATTACTTATTAATGGTTTTTTTCTTTTTTCTGCTTTATTATGACATTGAATAAATTCATAATGAATTCCATTTCTTATATTATTTAATCCTTGATCTAACATATTTTTTACATTTCCGTTCCAACGTTCATTACATCCTTTCATTAAATTTTCACATTTATTTAAAAAATCATTTTTATTTGGAAGATTATTATGATATAATTTTACTAATGCACATCCAAATTTCTCTTTTAATACTATTACTCCATTTCTTTCTTCTCCTATTTTATCTAAACATTGATTTAATAAATAATCAAAAGCCATTCCATCATTATGTATATTTACTTTATTAACATCATCTTGATATTTATTTCTATCTTTTGAAAAATCATCATAAAATTCTTCCATTAATTTCCTACAATTACCAATATTCATATTAAAATATTCATGTAAATTTTTTTTAAAAACAATACCACGAAGTTCATTCATAATTTGATTTAATTGATCATCATTTTGAACATAAGGTTGGAATTTAAATTGTGATTTACATTCACAAAATTTATCAGAAAATTCAACTAAAGCTTTATCTAAACTATAAGCACAATTTAACCAAGGAGTATTAACTAAATTATAACCGCATTCAGGATGCTCTGCTAACCAATCACTATTATCTGCTGCATGATTTAAAACAATATCTACTATACTTCCCATTCCATATTTATCTCTACATTTATCTAAACTTTCTTTAAATTTATTTAACTTTTCTTCATTTGATACTTCTCCTTCAAAAAATATATCATTTATTTGAGTATTATCTCTTAAACAATATAATGATTCTGATATTCCTAATTTTTGAATTGGAGTAAAATGAATAAAATTATACTTTAATCTTGATGCTTCTTCATAAAATTTATCAAAGTCATCTATTTTTCCTAAAGATTTTGATAATATTGTTTGAAGTTGAATTGATTGTAAAGAAATTCTTTTTTTGTTAATAAAAATATCTGGTTGAACAATAATATAAAATGGTTCAGTTATTTTATCTTTATTTTCTTTTTTATCAAAATATATAAAAGCAAATTCAATAGGACCACTTTTATCTAATTTAATTTCATAAACTATTATAGTATCATCTTCAATTGGTTTAAAAATAAAATTTGTAAATTTTGTTCTATCTACATTTCCACTTTTTCTTTCATTTTCAATTAAACCATAAGGAAAATTTTCATTTGCATTTGAAATAAGAGACATTTCATTTGTTATTGGAGTTCCATTTAATAATTCTATATGAATTGTTGTATGATGTTCACATTGTAATATTTGATCTGCTTTTATTTTTGGACGACCATTATCTTCTATTGATAAAAAGTATATTGTATTTGATATATCATCTGACATTTTTTAGATTTTCAAATTATTTATAATTTCTTTTTTAATATTTAACATATTTATATTGCTTTTCTTTGGATTTTATTATTTTAATTATATTATTAATTTATATTTTAATTAAAATGATGTTTTCTTCTAAATAATGATAATAAGATATAATTAAAATTTTTAAATTTTATTTTAAAATTAATATTTTTGTAAAAAATATTAAAATAAATTAATTAAAAGTTTAAAATTAAGTAATTTAAAAAAGAAATAATTTTGGGAAGATTTATATATTAAAATGGAAGAAAAGAAAAATGAAGGTGAAAATAAAAAAACTGAAAATGAAAATCAAAATACTGTTCAAGAAACTTTAAAAAGTGATGATAATAATATTAAAGTAACTGAAAAAGAAAAAAAAGAAAATGAAGAAAATAAAAAAACGGAAGAAACATTAGAACAATTAATTCCAAAAATAACAAAAGAAGAATATATTGCTAAAATAAATGAAATTAAAAATAATATGAAATTATTAAATGATAATTCTTCAAATATGAAACAATTTAGTCCAACTTTACCTGAAAATTTTTCTAAATTTTTCATAAATTTTAATAAAAAAATAGATGATGAAAATATTTTAATTGAAACAATTAAAGATGAAAAAGTACTTTCAATGAAATATATTCTAAATTTAATTAAATTTGAAGAAATGTATTTATTACATTCAATACTTCAAAATTCTTTAAAAACAGAATCAAAATCATATGAGGAAATGTTGAATCAAAAAGGTTTATTTCAAATTAATCATCCAATTCAAAATTTTTGTCAAAAAAATCCTCATATTATAAAAGATATAAATATTTATGAAAAAATAAAAGATAAAGTTGATATTGGAAAATTTTTAGATAAAATTGAAAATAAAGAAATTAAAAATTATATACTTTCAAATACAGAAGTTAAAACAATTAATATTAATGGACAATCTCAAAGTAATGAATTAAAAGAATATTTAAATAAAAATTTAAAAAATTTAGAAAATTTGAATATGAGATTATTAGAGGAAAAAGACTTTCAAAATTTATCTAATACTCTTAATGACAGAATTTTAAATAATTTAACTTTAAAAACCTGCAAAATAAATGATTTTAAATTAAATTCTTTGTTCCCAAAAATAAATAATTTATATTGTAAAAAAGTAATTTTCACTCCAAATTCCTTCGAAAATTTAAATTCAATTACAATATTAACTTTAGAAAATTGTAATTTAATTGATTTTACTTTTGCTAAATTATTAGATTCTATTGATTCAATTAAAGATACCTTAAAAATATTTTCATTAAGACATAATAGATTAACATTATTCGCAGTTAAAAAAAGATTTTCTGTTTTAGAAGAATTAGATCTTTCATATAATAAAATATCAAGATTTGATATTCAATGTATTCTCTCATTTCCAAAAATAAAACTTTTAGATTTAACTTGTAATAATTATGCTTCATTAACAAATGAATGGGGACAATTTAAAAAATTTTTGTCAAAAGGAAAATTATGTTTAATTTTTCAAAATATGTTTGTAATGAGACCAGATTATAGAGAACAATATTATACTTATTTTCATAATAATTTACAATTATTAGATTATCCTATAAAAAGACTTAGTTTTGAATGTTTTTTTGATAAAAATAATTATGATAAATTAAAAGAGTTAAATTTATCTGTTTTTCAATATTCAATTACTTCTATAAATTTATCTTGTTGTGATTTAACAGATGAAAAAATATTTGAATTATTAGAAAGTAATTTATGTCTTTTTAATTTAAGAGAATTAAATTTATCAGCTAATGAAATCACAAATAAATTTTTCACTGAATATACAAAAAGAAAAATGTATAATTTATTTCCTAAATTAAGTTCTATTGATTTATCTTCAAATAAAATTAATTTTGATACTGTTGAACAATTTAATGAGTTAAAAGAATTTTTATTAGAAACTCAATCTCTTAAAGCATTATATTTAAAATCTTCTAATATAGAAAATCCTATGAATGATTATTTAAAAAAAGAATTAAAAGCATTTTATGATTCAAGAAAATCTAAAAATGTAAAATTAACATTTAAACCTCTTGAACAAGAAATTAAAAATTTAATAAGTTTATTGAAAAATAATTCTAATGTAGTTATTCATTTAAAAGATACTTTAAAAAAGGAATATTCATCTAAAATTAAAAAACATTTCACTTGGTTATATATTAATTTCTATTTTGATGAAAAATAATATTTCAATAATTTAGTAATTTATTTAATATGAAAAAGAATAATAAAATAATTAAATTAATAATTTTTTAAATAAATTAATTTTTCTTATATTTACAATTAAAATTAAAATTAGATCTTTCTACTTAAAACTTTTTTATAAGTTCCTTCAATAGGTAAATTCATATTTTGTCTTGTATTAATATTATAAGCTTTTAAATATTCATTTAAATCATCATTAATATTATTTTTAGTTATAGGTTCAGTATCAGGAATAAATCTACTTTCATATCTAACACTTCCTCTTCTTTCTTTTTCTTCCATAATTTTTTCTAATTCATATTGAATTTTTTGTTCTCTATTCATTCCGATAATTCCCAATAAATTATTTTCATTATTTACAAATTTCATTCCTTGTTTTAAAAATGGTAATTCAACGTCATTAGTTACTTTAAATTCTTTTGAAATTTCAAAATGTTTATATTCTACTCTAATTAAATTCCACATTCCTCTTCTAAATATTTCTAAACTACCTAAAATTAGACTTAAGCTTTCTGGTCTTATAAAATCATTAATAACTTCTGGTGATATTGTTATTAACCAAAGGAATCTAAGGAAAAAATCTAAAATTGAAACTAAATAATATATCCATCTTTTCTTATAATATAATTTATCTCTTAAAGGATAATTTTTTCCTTTTTGAATTAAACCAAAATCCATTTTAATATCCCAAACAAAAGAATAACATGAAGAAATAAAAGTAAAAATAAACCAAACAGGATGAAGAAAAGGAAAAGTAGGCCAAAAGAAAGATAAACAAGCAACAATAATATTTAAAGAATATTTTATAATATTTAAATTTTGAGGAAAAGTTTTTTTAGTATCTAAAATTTGTTTTAAACATTGTAATATTCTTAACATATTAGGGAAAAAAGCAATAAATAAATAAATTCCTCTTGTTTTCTTACAATGATCTATTTTAGCGTATAAAGGAGCATCATAATAAGCATAAAAACAAAGAGTATATTCCATATCTCTCATAGTAGAAATAAAAGTAGTTAATTGATCAATAAACCAAACATGTCTAAAATCTGTTTTTAAAAGGAAACTTCCAATACTTTCAGAAAATAATTGATGAAGATAAGTTCTTCCTTCATAATTAAATATACCTTCAAATGGGAAATAAATATATAATATAAATGTTCCCCAACAAACCAAAGGTAAAATATGAGAAGGAATTGAAATTAATAATTTGGTTAAAACTGGTAAATTTGCTCTTTGAATTATATAAATTAAAACGGCAGTAAATAATAAAAATGTAAAGAAAGCTGCTCTTTTACATATTTCAATTACTGTTGAAAAATGATTATCAAATTTAAATATTACTTTATAACTTATATTTGCTTTATTCCAACAATATACATTAAATCCTAATATCCACCAATATAAACATACTATAAAAAAGCCTCTAAACATTGGGAAAAGTGATTTAAATTCTTGATCAACATCCATATCAATTTTATAATTATATGCTAAAAATATTATAAATGCTAAAATAAAAAATAATAAGCCTATAAAAAATCCTAAATAAAATGATTCAGATTCAGTTAATTTTGTATTTGTTAAATAACTTTTTAATATTTTATGAGTTTTTTTTTTATATTTTCCACTAAAATAATGACCAAATAATTTACTAATATTATCTTTTAATTCTCTTAGATTTTCTGTACTTGTTGATAATTCTGTATTTGTTTCTATAAAATCATTAATTGTTTTTCTTAATTGAGGAATTTTATCTTCTTCTTCTTCCGAATCAAAATAATATTTAAAATATTTTTCATATTTTTTTAATAATTTATCTTTAGCTTGTAGATTTAAATCAATAAAATCTTCTAATAAACAAACTTCTTTATAAACCTCTTTAATTGCCATTTCAAAAGTATCTTCATATATTTCAAATTCATTTATTAAATCAGCATGATGAATTTGTTCATTTATATTATTATATCTTTGTTTTAATCTTCCATAAAATGTTTCCATATAAAAATGGTTTATTTTCTTAATTTCTTCTTTAAATTGTTCTGAATATGTATTATCCATTTTTGAAAAATCAAAATCTTCATCAGGAACATAATAATTTGCAAGAAGAGAATTTGTATCTACACTTTGTTGAGATAATAGTATAGAATTTCTTGTTTTATAAACAGCTTTATCTAATTTTTTTTTATATTGCTTTTTAAATGGTTCTAATATTTTTAACATAACAGGGTAATTTAAATAAAAATCTTCCCAAACTTTTACTTTTCTTTTCTCAAATTTCTCATGGAATGTCATTTTTTTAATATATATTATATAACGATTATTGATAAAATTTATATATTTTTTATTTCGTATTTTTGGATTAAATTTAAAAAATGAAATTTTCTTATTTATAATAACAAGGTCATTAAAAATAATTTGAATAAAAATTATCAAAAATAATTTTTAAAAATTAATTAATTTCAAGTTTAATATGAATTTTAAATTTTCATGTTATGAAATAGATTCAAGTCTTTTTTTTCTTTAAAAGAATATGTTAATTTCTACCATAAATAAATATGATTAATGAAGTTTTCAATTTAATAAAATAATAAATTTATTTCCTATTTTTTATAATTTTAAGAGTTTTCTATAGTCTATTTTAAATATTGATATGATTATACTTTTTATTTTCTCAAAAATAAAAATCCATTCAAATATTTATTTGAATATTTATAAATAAATCTTTAAAATATATATGTTATATCTATTAATTATTATATATAATAAAATAATGTATTATCCAACTAAAAATTTTAAAGAGGACAAGTATTTCCGGTCAAAATTATTTTTAATTTTAGAAAAACCAAATTCTACTTCACAACAAAACTCAAATGATAATTCAATATCAAAATGTGATACAAATTTTTCTTCTCAAAATGATTCAAAAACAATTAGAAATTTTTTAACAAAAGAGCTTTTAGATTCAATTAATTTTTCAATATTAAATGAAAAAAAAAAAGAAAATGATAATCAAAAAACATCTATTTACTCCTCTAATCAAAATAATTTAAATAATAATTTTAATTTATTTCTAAAACAACAGGAATATAGTAGTAATATAAAAAATGCTCAAAATAGTATATTTAATACTTTTATTGAAAAAAAAGGTAATAGAAATAAAAAATATAAAAAAAATTTTGAATCAAGAGAAGGAGATTGGAATTGTTATTTTTGTAAAAATTTAAATTTTTCTTTTAGAAAAAAATGTAATAAATGTGGAGTTTTTAAAAAATATTCAGAAAGTCTTCATGATAAATGTATGGAAGATGTTTTATCAATTATTAACTATAATGAAAAAAACAGAAATGGAAAATCTTCTTTTATTTGAAAAATATTAATATTATATATTGTAAAAATATATTGAGAGATTTTCCAAAAAATAGAGTTTTTCTAATTCTCACTATTCATTTAAATTAAGGATATATTTAATTATTAATTGAATATAAATAAAATAAATATTTTACATATAATAAAATTTTAAATAAAATAATAATATATTTCTTTCAAAATAATAAAAAAAATCTTTTAATAAAAAATTTCCTAAAAAATCTTTTTATAAGTTATTCATATTATTATTATTATATTCTCCTTTCATAACACTATCTAAATTCATTCTTTCCAATTCATCGGAAATATCTTTATTTATTTGAGTTGTATTTTGTAATCTTTTTAAAACTTCAGTTTCTTCTTTTTCTGCTTTATTTTTTTTTGCATCAGCTTCTTCTTTTAATCTATATTCTTCTAATAATTGTTTTTCTAATTTTTCTCTTAATTTTGCTTTTCTTTCTCTCTCTAATAATTTTTTCTTTTCTTTTTCTATTGATTTTTGAGATTTAATTATTGCACATTTTGATTTATTATTTGATATTTTTTCATTATTTAAAAATTCAATTAATTGTTCATTATATTGTCTTTGAAGTTTTACTAATCGTGCATCTTCATTTATTTGTTTTTGTTTTTCAATTTTTTTTTGCTCTATTCCATTTTTTATTTCGTTTTTTAATTTTTGATTATTTTGTTTTTTTTCTTCTATTTCTTTCTCTTTTTTTAATTTAGCATTTTCTATTTGTTTTATATTATCAGCTAAATTTTTTAAATAAATAAATTTTTCATTAACTTTCTTCTTTTTATTTTCTATATTTTTCCATCTTTTTTCTTCTTCATTTCTTAACATATTAATCCTATTATCTAATATTTGAGCATTTTTTTGAGCTTCTTTTCTTTCTTTTTTCATTTCAGATAATTTAAAATGTAATTCTTGAAGATAATTATCATCTTCTTCATCTTTATTATCATTATAAGTTTCTTGTTCATTTTCATTATATAAATCTTGATTTTGATTAAAATCGTCCATTTAAAATTAATATTAATATAAAATATTAAGAAAAAATATAATCAAAACCTTCCAAATAATAAATAAATAAAAAAAATTACTTTATTCAATTTCAAAAAACTTTAAAAAATTTAAAAAAAACCCCAAAAAAAAAAAAAACAAATAGAAAAAAAAACAAAATTAAAAAACCACTTCAAAAAAAAAAACAAAAAAAAAAAACTTTTTTTTAAATTTTAATTCATTTAAAAATTGATTATAAAAAAGTATTTTAATCAGAACTAACAAGACTTTGAACAGTAGTAGTATTCTTAAGAATATCTTCATACATTCTAGCAGCAGTTAATTTATCAATTAAACTTAAAGAACCAGAAGAAGATTCAAGATCAGCGAGAGTAGTATTAGAATCATATTTAACATCACATCTATGACTTTGACAATATAATCCTTTTTTACAATGATGGAAATAATCACATTTTGTTCCTTTTGGTGCCCATGCAACTTGATTATCTTTTGTTCCTTTTAATGAACATCTATAATCTTTACATACTAATGTTCCACAACAATATGATGTTAAATCACAATCTCCATCACGAGCTACACATGTTGTTTTTGTCTTTAATAATGTTGATATTGATAATGTTATAATTGCTATGAATAATGTTATTGAAAGTTTTGACATTTTTTTATTTTTTTTATTTTTGTTTGTTTTTTTTTTTTTTATTTTTTTAAATATTTATTTTTATTATAGCTGTTTTTATATTATATTTATTTAGTTTTTTTTTATATTTTATTTTTTTTATGTGTTTTATTATTATTATTATTTTATTTTTTTATATGAAATTTTTTTTTTTTTTTTGTTTTTATTTGATGTTTTTAGGGGTAAATATTATTTTATTAAATATTTTTTATTTAGTTTAAAATTAATTAATTAAAATTATTTCCTAAAACTTTAACAATAATATATTTTTCACAACATATTTAATTTTCATCTAATAAAAGAATAAATATAAATAATCATATAACAAATAAATTAAATAAATCGTTTGTTTAATTATTATTATTTTTTTCTTTATTCAAAGCTTCTTCTTTAAGAATTCTTCCTAAAATTGTAGGAATATATTTTATTTTTTCTTTGGTAGAATTATTACTATGCATTGTATGAAAACAATGACAATTAATTTCATCTGAATTAGAATTACTAATACTATTCAGAAGAAGAGTATTTGCTTTTTTAATTTTTTTCTTTTTACTCTCCATAATTTTATGAGGAAAAAATATTTCTAAATCTTCAATAAAACTATTTTCATTACTATTTACCTCAAAATTTTCTATTTTATTTTCCTCTTCTTTTGAATTATTTAAATTGAAATTATCATCAAATTGTTCCCATGTATAATATTTATCGGAGAATAAATTAATTATTAAGAATTGTGTTTTAGGTGAAACATTATTTAAAATTTTATCGGGAATTTGATTTAATTTTAATAAATTTTTCACTTCTGAATCATCTTCATTTTGTTCTTCATTTATTATTTTTTTAATATCAACTTTAAAATGATGTCTTTTATGACTTTGACTTCTTTTTAATTTTGGTGTTTCATATATTTTATTTTTTAAAGTATTGTCATCTTTAAAAACGTTATATGATAAATTTAAACTTCCTGGATTATTATTATCTATATTTGTTGAAACATTTGATGTTTGCTTTGTTTTTATTTTTGTATTTACATTTGTATTAGTAAATAAAGATTGAGGTTTATCTAAATCCATTTTTTATTTTTAAAAATTTTATTTTTTTAAATTTCTTGAAAAAATATTTATAAAAAACTTATTTTTATCTTTATGTTTGTTTCATGTATAAAATGAATCATTTTATCAATTTTTTCCAAAACTAATTCAAAAATATTTTTAATTTTTTACAATATAAAATAATAATAATAATAATAATAATAATTATTGTAGAATTTATGAAAAAAATTCGAAAAAAAAAATTAGTTGGAATTTCAAACAAAACTGAATATATCAATTTAGCTAAAAATTTTTTTTTATGAATAATTAATGGATTTACCTAATTTATCATTTTAATACTCCTTAACTTCAATCGAACAAATTATTCAATTATATAAATCAGAATATTATAAAAATATAAAAAATGATATTTTTAGAAAAAATCTCTCTAAGTAATACATATTAAATTAAAATTAAGAAAAATAAAAATTATAAAAAATAAAATTATTAATTACTTTTAGGATTCAAGATAATCAACTTATTTTTTATGAAACTTCTTTTAATCTCAACTTAATAAAAAATTTTTCCCTTTACTCCAAAATAATCTTTATATTTTTTCCAATTTCCAAAAAGTAATATCTAAGAAAATGTCAATCATGCAATTAATATTTTTTATTTTGATAAAAAATATAAATATAAAGAAAAATTTAAAAAAATATAATTATAAAGATAATGAAAACTTATTGTAAATATCTACTATTATAAAAAATCTCTTATAGATTTTGAAATTTGTTTTACAATAATTTATCTCAATTAATTATATTTTTTCTTTAATTGTTTGAATGTATTTTTTTCTTTTTAAATTAATGTTGATTTATCTATTTGTATATAATTATTTATTTTATAATACATTTAAGGATAATAATAATTATTATTTTTTTTAATAGGAATACATATATTAAATCAATAAATCAAAAAATTTACTTAATTAAAATTAATTTGTTAATTTGAATTATTTTTAATTTGAAATAATAATAAAAAAATTTTTTGTTACTAATTTGAATTAAACAAATTAAATGGATTTTTTATCTTTAACTTCTGAATATGAATCATATATAGAATATATAAATAATTCTTCAATGACAATGACATGTTTTATAACTTTCTATAATTCTCTTCAAAATTCTTTTAATATTTTTTCTAGAAATATGAGAGAATCATTAAATACACTTTTTAATAGTTTAATTCAATTTGACAATCGTTCAACTCTTTCAAAAAAATTTTTTGAATTTTATAGATTATTTGAAAAATATTTATCTAAATTAGATTCTCTTTCCCAAAAAATATTAACTCAAATAATTCAGCCTACTTTAGATATTCAAAAATATTTTAAATTTAAAACTGATTCTGAATTAGGTAAATTTTCAGAAATGATAAATTTAATAATAAACCAAAAGAAAAAATATGAAATTGTTAAACATAATTATTTTGACTATTCAAAATCTGCAGAAATACAAGAAAAAAATTTAGTAAATGTAATGGAAAAAAAAAATCCACAAGAAATAAATCATCAAAATATGATTTTGACAAAACTAAGAATTGAAGCAACAGAAGAATTACAAAAATATAAAAATTTATTAAATGAAACAAATAAAACGTATGAAGATAATAATACTAAATATTTTTCTATAATTAATGCTTTAAAAGATTGTGAAGAAAAAAGATTATACTTTTTATATTCTAATTTTGAAAAATTTATTTCTATTTTAACAGAACAAAAAAATTCTTTAAATGTAGTTCTTTTAAATTATGAAAACCAAGAAATCCTTAAAGTAAAAATTGATAATGATATGCAAATTTATCAAGATAAATTTAATTATAATTATAAACCTAATCAAAGATTTATAAAAGAAGATTTACTTCTTTATGATATTTATAGAAGAAATATTGAATCAATAATTAATTCTTCAAATCAATTAATTAGACAAAGAAAACTCTCAATTCCAAGTTTAGAGGTTGAATATGATGGAAATAAAAGTAATTATCAAATTAATTTAGACCAAAATGATGAAATTGTTTTTGGAACTTTATTTAGTAATAATCCATATAATATAAATAGAAAATTATATGTTTCTTTTGAAAACAAACTTAAAACAAATGGAAAATTTGCTCATGATATAATTGATAAAATGTTAAATGATATTTATAAAAAAATTTTAGTTAAAAAATATGAAAATAAAAATCAATTTGATAAATTAACCAATATCTTAATTGATATTTCAATGAATTCTTCTATACAAAAAGAGTTATTTGAATTAAATTTTGCTATTTTATTTATTGCAGAAAAAACTTATTATTATGATAAAGAATTAGATTCAAAATATTATTTATGTAAAGCATTAAGTGAAAAATATGAAAATTTTCGAAGTAAAATTTTTTGGAAAAAAATGTTAAATTATAAAAAAAATTCAGTTATCGAGCTTATGTTTCAAAAAGAAGTTTATAAAAATTTAAAGAATAGAAAAGATTTAGACAAAGGAGATAAAATATTAATTTCAGAAGAAGAAAAAAAAAGTATAACAGAGAAAATAAAAAAAACAGAATTATTTCATATAATAAGAGATTTTCTAATTCATTTTGGAAATTTTGATTTAGATTTACCAACTTCAAATGATATTATTCTTGAAATTTCAACAGAAGAAAATTTATATAATGAACAAATATCTTATTTTGTTTCTTTTATGAATTCAAATATGTATGTTCTCAAAAATAAAAAATTAAAAAAGAAAAAGGAAATAAAAAAAAATAAAAAAGATTTAATAATTAATCAAAAAATTTTAAACACAAACAATACAAAATTACGTTATATATTAATAACATTAAATTGTACTTTTAGATATTTAGAATTAAAAGATTATATAAATTTAACTTTAATAAACAAAAATTTTTATTCAGTAAGTCAAAAATTGATATACAAAAAATTCTTTTTAAAAGATAAAAAAAATTATGATTTTGAAAAGCATCTAAAAATGTATTTTAATATTCTTCATTATAATCCTGATGAAATTATTTATGAAAAAATATTAGAAGAATCTTTAAGTTTTAATTCTCCAGTAATAGATGTAATTCAACTTGATGTTATAAGAACATTTTTTGATGAAGATGAAGAAAATTATAGAAAAAAATTACATAATATTTTAATAGCAATTGCTTATAAATATGAATATATTGGATATTGTCAAGGAATGAATTATATTGTAGGATTTTTTTTAACTTTAATAAATGATGAAAAAAAATGTTTTGATGTTATGTCTTGTATTTTAGCAAAAACAGATTATGGAAAATCATTCTTAAATGAATTTGAAATGATTAAAAAATATTTTTATGTTTTTGAAAGATTAATTTCTATTTATTTACCAGAATTATCAATTGTATTAAAAAAAAATAATGTTGATAGTGGAAGTTATATTTCTCCTTGGTTTATAACTTTATTTACTAATAATTTATCTGGGAATAATACAAAAATTATTTTAAGAATTATTGATTTGTTAATTTTAGAAGGCTGGAATTGTATTATAAGAATTGGATTAGTTTTATTAAAACATTATCAAGAAAATTTAATTAAAATGAAATTTGATGAATTATTACATTTTTTAATTACTGAATTAAAAGAAAAATATGAATTTTTCCATAATAATAATTATGATAAATTTATTGATTTATATGATGATATGAAAGTTCCTAGAGGTTTAATTAGCAATCTAGAAAATGAATATGAACTACAAAAAAAGGTTTTAAAACTTAGAGAAATTGATGAAAAAAAAGATAAAGAAAAAAAAAGTTGAGAAAGAAATTTAAATTTCAATTATAATTAAATTATTAATTTAAGAAAAAATTTATAATATTTTAAAAAATATTTTAGATTATAGGTTTTAATCCATATTTTTCATTTACTTCTTCTTCAAAGATCTTTGGATGATTAGTATTAATTTCATTATTTATATTACTATTATTAATAATATTTTGATTATTGGATTGATTATTATTTATAATATTTGTTTGATTATCATTATTGACATTATCATTTTGAATATTAGTTTGAAAAAAATTATTTTGATTGTTCTTATTATTGAAAAGAAAAAAATCATTTTTATTATTATTATTCTGAGGAGAATTATTAATATCTTCAGTAAAAGAGATTTCAATATTTTTTATTTCTATTTCATTTATTTCATTATTATTATTATCTTTATCTGAATTTAATCCATTGATCCATTTTTGAGGTGTATTATCAGTATTAAAAAAATCAGAAAAAATACTATTAGAAGAATCAATATTATTATTTGATTTAAAAATACTTCCAAAATTTTTCATGGAATTGTCATTATTTTTATTTTGAAATTTATAAAGATTATTCTGATTATTCTGATTAAACAAACTCTGAACATTATTGAATGATTGAACAACTTGAATATTATTTGATACATAATGTTGATTTATATTATTTCCTTTTTTTATATTTTTGAAATTTGGATTATAACCTCCATTTGTAAAAAAATTTCTATTTCCTAATTTATTCCCATTTTTCATATTATGATAAGAATTATTTAATTAAATATTTATATTTTAAAATTTATTTTATTCAATGAAATCAAAACAATTTTCTAATAAAATATATCCTGATTATTTTTTGATGATACCTTTTGATAATCCTAAATTTATTGAAGGATATAATAAATTTTGTGAAGAATTAAAAAAAGAATCCCCAGAAGGTTTTGATGAAAATTTATTACAAAAACCACAAAAATTACATATAACTTTAGCTCTTTTTGAAGTTGGGAAAGACACAAAAAAATTAGATAAAATTAAAAATATACTAGATAATCTTGAAAATGATATTAAAAAATTATCAGAAGGAAATATTACTTTTGAATTTGATAAATTTTCTTGTTTTGATACTATTCAAAATACAAAAGTTATTTATGGGAAAATGGTTGAAGATGATTCTCATTATCGACTAACTAAAATTATAGATTTAATTATTAGAAAATTTGTTGATTGTGGAATTATTAAAAAAGAAAATTTCAAACAATTTAATATTGTATTTGCTAAAAATGTTTATAATATAACCATTCATTTAACTTTAATGAATACTAAATTTCTTTCTAAACTAAAGAATGATAAAAAAATCATGTTTTTTAATTCCCAAAAATTAATGAATTTTATTAGTAAATTAAAATTACCAGAATGTGAATTAGATAAATTTAATTTATGTAAAATGGGTTCAAATGAAGAAACTGGATTATATGAAATAATAAAAAGTTATTCTTTAATATAATAAAAAATTTTCTGTTTTTATTTATTAATGTATTTAAGAAATTTATGAAAATAAAGAAAATTTTATTATTACAAAAAAAAAAATACATTTGTCTTTTTAATGATAAATTTTATTTTATATATATTTTTCCCTTCAAAAATTTATAAATTAATTTATATAAAAGATTTAAAAAATAATTAGGAGAATAAACTATTGCTTAAATAATAAAAATTAAATATTTTAAAAATGACTAATTCTTAATTTTTTCATTGTAATGTCATTTGAATTCAATCCATTATAATTTATCATCAAATCATGATTTGAAATAGATATAGAATTAGATAATATTAATATTGTGAATTTTCCAACAAAATTAATATTTTTATCATTTTAAATCATTATTAGATTAATTATTGCTTAAAATATTTACTAAAAAATTTAAAGTGTATTTACTTTTCCTTTTAAATATTTATTAAAAGGAGTTTTTCCTTGAAATATCATTTAAATTATCTTTAAAATTATCTCAAAAATATCTACTAATGATGTTCTTTGAAATTGACATGTATTTATGATGCTTTGAATTAGATTCAATAAAAAAATTTTTAATTAATTTTTTTATATTTTTTTACTTTTATTTTTATTTTTAATACATATAGAATAATTTATTTTATGTTTGTTTAAAAACTTTTCTTTAGATTTATTTTTTATGTTTTAATTGTCGTTTCTTTAAAAATTAAAAAATACAATTTATTTTTATTTGTAACTGAAGGTTTTTTTTGAAATAATTAAAAAAAGACGAAGATTATATTTGTCTTAATTATTTTGGAAAATGAAAAAATAAAATAAAGAAAATATAAAAAATGATAGGAGAAAATTATAAAAGAATAAATATTAGATATCAAACTTTAATAAATTTTTATTATTAATAAATTGATAAACTTCAAGAAAAAAATTAAATGAAAATGAGCATTTTAAGAAAAAATGAATTATTTATAAGAAAAAATGATTAATTATCATAAAAAATATTTAATCATTTATTCTTGGTTCATATTCAAATTATTAATTCATGAAATTAATTTTAAATGACTCTTAAATTGGGATACTTAAAGATTTAAAAAAATCTTTTTTTTGAAAAAAATTCTACAATTATTGATTATTTTATATTAATTTTTCTAAAAATATGAGAAAAATTTAAAATTTTTTAATTATCGAATATTAGTCAATTTTTTTGTTTTTTAGTCTTTTCTCTAAAAAAAAATAATTCTTTCAATTATATAATTTAATAATTTATAAAAGTTAAATTGAAATTATGTATTCAAAAAACTTTATATGTTTAATATTTTTTTAAAGAAAAAAATTTAAATTTTTCCCTAAAAAGCCAATTTATTCATTTTAAATGTAAATTATCATTTATAGTTTTGAAAACTAATAGACTATTTTTTCAATTCCAAATTAAAATAAAAATAACTTCACATTTATTAAAAATTCATTAAAATATAAGAATTAATTTTTATTGTTTAAAATTAAGTAATATCAAAATGTATTTAATTTATTTTTTTATTTTTTCGAACAAATTCCGCAAACCAAAAAATTAGCTGAATTTCAAAAAGTAATTTTTAAAAATATTAATGATTTATTAAAAATTTATTTGTTATTTATATATCATAAGAAACATAAAATTAATCTATAATTACTCTATTTTGAAAATAAATATAACAAAATAAAATTTTGCATTTTCATTCAATCAAATTTTCAAAAGATTAATTTTAATGTTGTTATTATTTTCCTTTCATTCTTGTTCTTTGAAAAGATAAATTATAAATTATTTTACAATAAAAAATAAATTTTTATCAATAAAAAAGAAGAGTGTATTTTATGAATTTTTTGAAGATCAAAAGATTTATAATTAAGATTTATTATATTCAAACAAGAAAAGAAAAGATTTTTCATTTACAATAAAATTTTTTATGAGAATGATTTCAATAAATTTTCTGATAAAATAATATTATTTAATAATTCAAGATTAAATTTTAAATATCATCATCATACTTATAAAAAAATTTAACCAAAACTGAATTTGTAATTGATTCATATATTAAAGTTAATTCTTCTTAATGATAGAAAAATTTTAGACAAAAAAAATTTGATTAAAAAAAATATAATTACTCTCCAAAAAAATTCTATAGAAATATCAAAAAGGAAAAAAAAAAATAAATCCATAAGAAAAAAAACCCTAATAATTATATTCTTCACATAAAAATTAATAAAGACCAATAAATTTCATAAATATCAAATAAATCAACTCATAAAAAAAGTATATGAAAAAAAATCCATAAATTAATTTTCCAAACAATTAATATAAAACCATATAAAAAATTTAAATAAATAAAATAACCAAATGAAGTTACTTTTCATTTTCTTAATTGGATTAATAGCCTCAGAATACACAGGAGATAATTTAAACACCGCAAAAGACTATAGTGCAGTACGTGTTACAAAAGGAAATGAAACAATAAATAAACCATTATTCCATTTTTCTCCATCATCAGGATGGATGAATGACCCAAATGGTTGTTTTTATGATAATTATACTCATACATGGCATTTATATTTCCAATATAATCCACAGGCTTCTGTATGGGGACAACCATTATATTGGGGACATGCTATTTCTAAAGATTTAAATACTTGGAAAGAACAATCTATTGCAATTGGACCTCCAAATGATGCTGATGGTGTTTTTTCTGGTTCTATTTTTATTGATTCTGCAAAAAAAAATTCTTTATTCCCAGATAGTGTTAATGAGCTACAGAGAATTATGGCTATGTGGACTTATAATTATGATGAAGATGGTTCACATCATCAAAATCAATGGTTAAGTTTTTCAAAAGATGGTGGTTATACTTTTACTACTCCTAGTAATGTTGAAAATGATAATGAAGAGAATTTATATAATAACAGACTTATTAACCCTGTAGCAACTGCCTATTATACTAATTCCTCTGGAAATTACGTTGAACAACTTGATTTTAGAGATCCTCAAATTATTAAATATAAAGGCACTGCAACAAATTCGTCAGATAGTTCAGATATCACAGAAGAGAAATTTATTATGGTTGTTGCTAGAAGTCAAGAATATGTTGTTGAATTCTATGCATCTGATGATGGTGTTCAATTTACTTCTACAGGATATTATGAATTTGGAGGATTTTTAGGTCATCAATATGAATGTCCAAATATGTGTCATTTAAAAAATAATGAAAAATTAGAAGAAGAAGATTCTTCATATTGGGTTTTATTCATATCAATTAATCCAGGATCATTTTTAGGAGGATCATCAACTTGGTATGTAATTGGTCAATTTGGAAGACTTGATGGAACAACATCTTCTAATCTTACTTTTTGGCAAACACATAAATATTTAAATATTTTTGATTACGGTAAAGACTTCTATGCAATGCAACTTTATTATGTTGATCCAGTTGATGACCAATTAAATAATGGTTACGATACAATAACAGGAATAACTTGGGCTTCAAATTGGCAATATTCAGGTATTGTTCCAACTGATCCATGGAGAAGTTCAATGGCAATTCCAAGAGAATTTTATTTAAGTCATTTCCATTTAAATTCTCAAGTCAATTTCTTAACATTGAAACAAAGACCAATATTAAAACATGCTAATTTCAATCCTTCAATAGAAACATTAACACCAGTCACAATTGAACCATTATCATCAACTAGTGAAAACAGAATAATTGATTTTTCAGAAGGAGCAAATGGTGCTTTTGAATTCTATCTTGATTTCCAACTTACAGGTTCAGGAAGTGTTACTCCAGAATTTTATTGTTTATTCAGAGGAGGTTCAATTCCAGAAGAATATTTAAAATTCGGTTTTAATGATAATGGTCCTATTTTCTATCTTGATAGAGGACACACTAATGTTCAATTTGTTAAAAATTTTGGAGCTTTCAATCATCATATTCATATGTTCAGTGAACATTTAAATTATCGTTATAATGTATATGGTTTAATTGATAGAAATATTATTGAATTATTTTTAAATGTTGATGACATTGAAAAAAAAACAAGTTACGTTGCTTCTACTAACACCTTCTTCTTCACAGGAGGTAATTTTGTTAGTACTGTTGAATTTGTTCCAATTACTGATGGAAGATTTAATATTAATTTCTATGGTAGACAACACACTTCTTTTGATTATACTGAAAAAGCAGATGATGAAGAATAATTTTTGTAAAAAATTTTTAAATATAAAATAAAGATAGGTAAAACATAAATTTTTTAACTGTTTTTATTTCTTATATAATTTGTATAATTTTTTTAAAATATTTTTATAAAGAAATGATTCTTTAGTTATATTTAAAAAGAAAATAAATTAAAATAATAAAAATTAAAGGAAATATTTATCCTGTTATTATATAAAAAATCAGATATTTTATAAATAATTCAATATTTTAATCTTAGAATAAATAGAAAAGTTTCTTCCAAAGTTAGAATAATAAAAAAATATAAAATTAAAACATTAAAAAAATAATAAAAAAAATGTCAAAAATCGAACATTCAAAAACATATAAATTAACAATAATCCGTCATGGACAAAGTAAATTTAACAAAGGAAATTTTTTTACAGGATGGACAGATGTAGAATTAACATCAACAGGAATAAAAGAAGCATATTATGCAGGTAAAATATTAAAATCTCAAAATTTCAAATTTGATGTATGTTATACATCTACATTAAAAAGATGTATAACCACAGCTTTTGATATTCTTGATCAATTAGACCAATTATATATTCCAATAATAAAGAATTATCATTTAAATGAAAGACATTATGGAGCAATTCAAGGATATAATAAAGAAGAAACTAGTAAAAAATATGGAGAAGAAATTGTTAGAAAATGGAGAAGATCATATGAATTTTCTCCTCCAAAAGTAAATGAAAATGATGAAAGAAATCCTGCTAATATAGAACAATATAAATATATTGATAAAAAAGAATTACCTTTAAGTGAAAGTTTAAGAGATACTGTTCATAGAGTTGTTCCTTATTTTAATAAAGTTATTGTTCCAGAAATTAAAAAAGGAAAAAATATATTAATTGTTGCTCATGGTAATTCAATTAGAGCTCTTGTTAAATATTTAGATAAAATGAGCGCTGAAGATATTGTTGATGTTGATATTCCTAATGCTATTCCTCTCATTTATGAATTTAATGAAAATTGCCAAGTAATTAAACATTATTATTTAGGTGATGAAATGTATATTAAAGATAAAATTCAGAAAATTAAAAATATAGAAAATAATTTACATGTAACTTGTAACTTGTAAATAAATAATATATATATATTTGAATAATTTAGAGTGTTTAAACAAATATTTTGTTAATGGTGAGTTTTTAAATAAAGTTTAAATATTATATAAACAAAAAAGTTATCATGTTTTTTTTTTGTTTTTTTAAAAAATTTTTACTTATTACAGAGTTCATAGATTTATTTTATACTCTAAAATTGTTATAGAATAAAAAAATATTACTTATTTATTTAATAATAAAGGCATAGGAGTATTTACATATAAACCATTATTAGTATTTTTACTATCTATATTTTCTATATTATTTACTTCATATTCAGTCATCATAGAATTATTAAATATATTAATATTTAAATCCTTCTTCATTTTTTCTTTTATTTTATTGATTAAGAAATCCATTTCAATTAATTTTTCCTCACTGACAACTTCTTCTCTTTTATCATTTAAATTTTCAATATAATTATATTTTTTTAATTTAATTAATGTAGTAAAATAATGTGTCCATTTTGTTTTTTTTGGTATTTTCATTTCTTTTTTTTTTTCAGAAGATGCTTTAGAAAAATTTCCTGATCCCGAATTATTTACATAAGCATTAGTAATAATTGGAGTTTTTCTTTTAACAATACTTTTATTAAAAGTTAAACCATTAGAAATAGAAACATTTTGTTCTAAATCTTTTGCTCTTTTATTTAATCCATTATGATTATTATTAATATTTCCACTAAAATAAGAAGAATTTAATTTATGACTTTTTATTTTTTTTTTATCATTATTTTGTAATTCAGAATGAAAATCATAAAGGATTTGATAATCGTTAAAAAAAAATGAATTAATAAATCTAACAATTAACAGAGCAATTTCAAGAATACCATCAATACCTCCTGCAACATCTTGAACTTTTTTATAAGCTCTATCATATGTATCTATTGTATTTTGCATCCAAAAATTAAAAGTACCTAAAATATTATAATCATCATTTGAATGAGTAATTTTTTCATTATAATCAAAATTATAAGATATAGTATTTTTTAAATTATCAAAAAATAATCCATCATTAGTTCTAACAACAACAGGATGAAAATTTAAATGATTTAAAACAAAAGAATCAGCATTTAATTCACTTGTGATTCTATGAACAGCATAACCAATAGGATTTTTATATTGTTCAACATCAACACTATGATCAATAAAATAAATTTCATAACCAATAACAGTAGAAATATAAGTATCTTGATCACTTTTAGAATAACAATTATTTCCATTAATAGTACTATGATTTTGACATCTTTGATAATAAAGACCATATTCAAAATTATTATGTTGAGAAGCTCCATGAACTAAAGTAGGATAAACAAAACTTTCATCATCTTTACTTATAATAGTATCACTATCTTTATCATAATATTTACTAATACAAAGAGAACCATAAAAATTACTAAGTTGTTCTTCAGTATAAGAATCTTTAAAACTTCCTAAATCACTTTCTTCACAAGAAGAATAAATCCAATGTGAATATAGACTAATATTATTATCACTTGTAAATGTACCATCATTTACACTAACTCCAACTACATTAATTGCTTTTGTATCAATTCCAGTTTGTTCATTTTCACTATTATATAATGAAACATAATGTAAAAGTGCTGTTGAATTTAAAGGATAATCATCTATTTCTTCTATAAATTTTGTAAAGTAAAATGATGTTGGATGTTGTTTTGCTATGACGTCAATTGAAAGATATCCTATTAAAAATACTATTAATATTCCCATTAATATTGATAATATTCCTGATATTATTGAAGAATGATTCTCATTGCCTCTGTAAAATAATGTTATTTCTGTTGAAATGAAATCAAATTTTTTGAAAAACATTTTATTTGATTTTTTTTATATTTTTATTTTTTTTTCGTTTTATAAGAAGCAATAATGTTTCTTTTTTATTTGATATTAATTTATTTTTTTATTTTAATTTTTTTTTAAAATTTTATTAAAAAAAATGAAACAATTTACTCAAACTTTTAGTGATTTAGTAAGTTATTCAGGAGATAATGGTGTGAAAAATCTTCGTCTTTTTTTAAAAAAAATAGAAAGAAATATGAATAATAGTATTAATATAGAAAGAAATCTTGATCAAAATAAATTAACAAGAGGAATAACAATAAAATTTCATCAAATAAAAGGATTAAAAAAAGAAAGAGAATATTTAAATCCAAATCATAAATTTTTTATACGTTATTTTATAAATATGTATAATATTAGAAATCAACAATTTCTTGGAAATACATATAGAGGAGAAAAAATAAAAGTAGAAATAGATGATAAAAATAATATTAAAGTAATTGATCCTGAATTTTTTTATTCATATGTTTTATGTCCAGATATAGAAAATGATTGTTGTATATTTCAAGTTATTTTTGTAGAAACAACTGAAGAAGAAGATATAATTCAACAAACTTGTGAAGGTTGGACTCTTTTTGATATAAAACATGTAATTCCTCAAAGTGAAAAAGAAAAATATTTAACTTCTCAAATTTATAGAGGCTCTCCTAGAGATTTAAGTTATAAAGGATTTAAAAGTTTAATTAATTATTATGATGCTTTTTTAGAATATGAAATAATAACTTATCCTCAATTAAAACTTATTAATTTTTTATTACCTAATTATGTTACTATGGCTTATAATGAACAATTACCTGGATTATTAAATAGATATTTACCAAAAGAACCTGATTTAAATGAAGAAATTAAAACTGTAAATTTTGAAGATGTTTATTTTAAAAATGTTGAAATTAAAATAAATGATGAATTAGAAAATAAATTAATATTATTTGCAAATGGATATAGGAAAACAAAATACTCAATATCAGAAAATCAATTAAATAAAATATTAATAAAAGAAAGAAGATTAAAATGTGGAATTCATAATACATGGTGTTTTATAAATTCAAATGGATTAGAAAATTCAATAACATTAATAAAAAAAGATGAAAATACATTAAATTATAAAGGAGTATTAGCAATAGATAAATTTTTCAAAGATAATTTAGCATCATGTGCATTTATAATAGAATTAAATTATACTTTAACAATTCCAATATCAGAAACAAAACAAGAAGATTTAAATATACCAATTGGATATTCTGTTTATGTTCCAGATTTAATAACAATGGATAATACTTATAGAGAAAGTTATTTTATTACTGGTCCTGGAGTAACAATTTATGGAGATGAATTATGGGATCCTTTAGATTTATCTGATAGAATTATTAAAATTGTATTTATTTTAAGTACTGATGAAAGACCTTTTGATGGAACTTTTGAATTAAAAAATAATAATGAAATAAAAGAATCTATTCAATCTATATTACCAAATGGTATTATTGAAAATACAATTGATATTCAAAAAAATTTTGATACTCAAAGACAAATTGGTTTATTAAAAGAAGAAATTAATAGAAGAAATGAATTAATTGGTACTTTACAAGAAAGTTTAAAAAATGCAAATAATGCAAAAATTGTTTCTTTTACTGAAGGAGAAAATTTACAAGGAAATGAAGCAATTCCTGGTTTACAAGTTTCTGTTCAAACTGAAATTGATGATAATCAAGATAAACTTGAAGGAAAAAAAGAAGAAAAAGTTAAAGAAATTATTAAAGAAAAAGAAGTTATTAAATATCTTAATGTTCCTATGGGAATTTTTTCTGAAACTAAATTTAATCCAGATGATTTAAAAGAATTTAATGAATTTAAAGCTTTTCAAAAAACTAAAAATTTATTTAGATCTTATGAAAATATGAGTAAAAATATTGAAGATGACTTTAATAAAAATAAAATTATATATGATAAAAGACAAAAAGAAACAGAAATAACTAATGGAGATTTAATTTCAAAAGGTATTTTAGCTTTAGATCTTGATGAACCTAATGACAATTTAATTGATTATACTTTAGATAAAGAAATTAAAGGAGATGAATTATCAAATCATATTTCTATTCAATTTTTAGCTTATAAACCTAAAAGCGAAAATGTAAGTTTAAATCAAATTCCAAATAAATTACAATTTTATTTTGATTTTTTTAATCAACAAAATAATTGTTCTCCAGTTTGTATAATTAATAAACCTGATTCTGATTTAAGATATTATAATAATTTATTAACTTTAAAACCAGAAGGAAGTGAATTATCAAATAATAATGATAATAAAATTATTATGACTCTTAAATTCGATCCTTCAATAGATAATTCAATTGATTATAGAGACTTTATTCAATATTTATTATTTAAAAAAATGCCTATTAAAATTATGGATGTTGATAAAAATTTATGTTTAGGTTTTATTAAAGTTCCTTTAAAAGATATAATTAGAGAAGGTAAACATGGAATTTATCAATTAAAACAATATGAAATTTATGATAACTATTTTGATTTAAAAGGTTATATTCAATTATATATAAGAAATGATGGTCTAAAAACTTTAAAAAAATTTGATTATAATCCTAAAGGATTAAAATATATTGATTGTAAAAGTGGTTACAATCTTTCTTTAAAGAAAAAAAAAGTTTTAGCAAAACCAATAAACATGTCAAATTTAACAGAAGAAGAAAAAGAGAAAATGGGAGAAATAATTTATAAAAGTAATCCTTTAAATGATAAATTTAAAGAATTACAAATTTTCCAAATTAAACAAATGAAAATGGAACCTGAAATGGAAAAAAAAGTAAGAGTTTTAAGATATCTTAATGATCAAAATGAGTTAAATAATAATAAAAAAAAATTTGAAGAAGAAAAATTAATTTTGGCTAAGAATAAGAAAATTAGAGATGAAAAAAATTTCCAAAAATTACAAATGATTGGACAATTTAAAAATGCCACAAAAGGAAATTTATTACATAGAACAGTACATAATAATCATCAAAACTTTTTTGAAATATCATTAATTATAGGACAACCTCATTATTTTAATTATATAATAACTAATCCTTTCAGTAATGAAGAAAATTTCCGTGTTGAAATAATTTCTCAAGAAGATGAAAATTATCAAAGATTATATAGTAATGCAAATCATAATAATAATGAATTTAATATTATTTCTTTAGTTAACAATCCAAATGAATGGGAAAATATTATAAATAAAGATAATAATTATGAAAGACCTAATCATTTTGATATGATTTCAAATGATAATTATTTTAGAATTTCTGCAAATGAAAATATTCCTTTATTATTTAAATTATTAACTTTTGAAACTTTTTCATTTGAAAAGAAATTTACAGTAAATATTATAAAATCAAATAATGAAACATTATATTCTCTTTTACTCACAATTAAATGTTCTTTTCCTATTATAGATCATATTTTCCAATATTATTCTGCTTGTAATTCAAATACTGATATTTATTTAGTAAATCCATTTAAAAAAAATTTAAAAAAAAACTTAGAGATTCAAAATAATTATTTTTGCTCTGATCAACATATTACTTTAAGAGTAGAACCTTCAAAAAATAATTTTTTTTTTAATTATGATATAAAAGAAGAAGGTTATTTCCATTCATTTTATTTCTTTTTATATTTAGATGAATCTCAAACAAAATTATATTCAACTTGGAAAGTAGAAATATTCTCAGTAGAATTATTAACTTTAACTACAAATTTAGGAAAAAAATTAATAACACCATTATATGTATATAATACAGAAATAAGTAATGATGAATTATATCTTCAATTATTTTCAAATAGAGAAACAATATTTTTCCCAAATGAAAATTCAAGTCCATTTAAATTACCAATGAATGGAAGTAAAGAAATTTCAATGATACTTTATCCAAAAAGTTCTTTAAGAAATGAAGTTATTGTAAATTGTGTTAATATTGGTAAAAGAGAAACTTATAAAACTTGGTTAGTAAAATATTCAATTTCAAATCCTGAAATTAATGTTAATGTTAATGTAAAATGTATTGTTGGAAATATTACTAATATTAAATATGAATTTACTAATTCATTAAATAATTTTATTGTTTTAAAATTTGATAGTGATAATGAAGATTTATTAAATGTAATTGATAGTCAAGTTCCTTTTAATGCTAATGAAACTAAATATATTAATATGTCTATTCCTGCACAATTTAAATCTGGATTTGCTGAAGTTTTAGTTTTTGTTTATGATGAAGAAGATTCATTTTCACAAACTGTTTTATTTAAATTAGTTTTTAACTATTAATTTTTCATTATTTTTTTAATACTTAATAAAATTTATTAAATAAAATATATATATAAATTATTATTAATTAAAAATAATTTCCAATAAAAATAAATTTTAAATAGGAATTAATTAAATTTTCACCTCAAGAAAAAAATATAAAAAAAAAATAAAAAAATTTATAAAAAAAATTATAATAAATTATAAATATAAAACTTCATATTTTTCAGAATAAATACATAAACCCTAAAAAAAAAATAAAAAAACTTAAAAATAATAAAAAAAAAATGTCAACAATCCCAGTTCAAAACGAGCCAATAGCATTAGAAGAGCATTTTAAGCACAGTGATTTCCAGAAGAAATTAAGAGAAGAGAATAAGAATGCAATATCAAAATTAGTTAGAATATGTTTTTTTTGTGCAACATTTATGACAATAGAATTTGTAGGAGGATATATTGCAGGTTCGTTAGCAATAATGACAGATGCAGCACATCTTCTTTCTGATTTAGCCGGATTTTTAATATCAATGTTTTCTTTATTTATTGCAATGAGACCAGCAAATGCATCATTAACTTATGGTTATCATAGATCTGAAGTTATTGGAGCTTTATCTTCTATTTTAATTATTTGGGTTCTTACTGTATGGTTAATTACAGAAGCTATTGATAGAATTTTTCATCCTAGAGAAATTATTGGTTTAGTTATGATGGGAATTGCTACTTGTGGGCTTATTTTTAATATTATTATGAGTAGAGTTCTTGCTTATAATCCTGTTCCTAATGTTATGGATGGAAAAGCAATTGGACAAATGAATCAAGAAATTGATGAAGGTTTAGAAAGTCCTTTATTAGGTGAAGGTAATGATGAAAATACTGGTGATGATAATCCTGTTATTAGAGCTGCTTATATTCATATTATTGGAGATATGATTCAATCACTTGGTGTTCTTATTGCTGCTATTGTTATTTATTTATTCCAAGAAACTCATCCTGGAATTAGAATTTTTGATCCTATTTGTACTTTCGTTTTTGCTATTATTGTCTTATGTACAACAATTCCTGTTTCTAAAGATTGTATTAATGTTTTAATGGAAGCTGCTCCTGGTGATATTAATGCTGAAAAATTATATTCTGAATTACAAAAAGTTATTGGAGTTGTTAATATTCATGATATTCATATTTGGTGTATTAGTATTGGAAGACCTTCTATTAGTTTACATATTTTAAGTGATAGTCCTCAAAAAACTTTAGAACAAGCTACTTTGATTTGCCAAAAATATGGTATTCATCATTGTACTATTCAAGTAGAAGATAATACTCAAATTAAAAGATTAAGTTATTTGAAATGTACTCATGTTGATGATAATGATATTCATTAAACATTTATTTTGTTTTTTAAGGATTTGTTTGCTACTTTTTTTTTTTTGGTTTTTTATTTGGAATATTTAAATATTTTTATGAGTTACTTTTTAATATTTTAATTTTTATATAAAAGGTTATATGTGGTTTAATTTCTTTTAATTATTCATTTTTTTTTTTGATTAACAAATATTTTTTAATGGAATAAAAATTTGAATTTCAAAAGAGGGAAAATTTTAGGTCAATAAGTTTTAAACTTATATTGTTTATAATAATTCATCACAAAATTAATTTCAAAATATTTTTTTATTAAATAATCTATACCCTCTGAAATGAAATATTAAGTAAAGAACCTTTTATATTTTTTTAAAGTAATAAAAAATATGAATTAGGTGAATAATAAAAGATATAACATAAAGGAATATTTAAATCTCAACCAAATATAATTAAAGAAAATAATTAAATTGAAAATTTGAATTTAGAAAAGAAAAATTGAAAAAATTTTTTCAAAATAAAAAAACATTTCTTCTTAAACAAGAAATTTAAATAAAAGCAATTTTAAAAATCCAAATAAAAACAATATTATTATTATTTTTACAATTATATTTTCTTTTAATCCTAAATCTTATAGTTTAAATCAATTTTTATAATAAATATTATTTTTTTTGAAATTTTTTTTCTTGTATTGTCTAAGTAATCCCCCAAAAGAAGATTTTATAATAATAAATACAAATATATTTAATGTTTTGAATTGTAAAAAGACAATATATTTTTTATTTTTTTTTAAATATTTATAAATAATTTTAGTTTTTTATATTTTAATTTTAATTTAAAAAATGTTTGAAAATGCATATAATTTCCTTTCAGAAAAAAATAATGTGACAATATCCTTTTGTTCAAGTCAATCTAAAGGTTGTAATTCTAAAAATATATTATCTGATAATCAAAAAAATATTTGGCTTTCTGAAAAAAATGTTCCTCAAACTATAATTTTAAATTTATCAAGAATGATAAAATTGCCTAATAATTATTTTAAATATTTTGGAATTTATTGTTGGCATTCTTATGCAACAAATCCAAAATTAATTCAAATTTCTTTTTCTGAAAATAATAATAAATATTATAACATAGGAGAATTTGTATTAAATATGTTACCTTCACCTCAATTTTTTCAAATCGATAATATTATAAATAAAAAAAATATAAAAAAAATTAAATATCTTAAATTAATTGTTAAAGAAACTTTTGGAGGAAATAGAACTTATATTAACCAAGTTTTTTTATTTGATGATACTGTAGAAATTAATCAAAATTATTCTTTAAGTAATACTGATGAAAATAATGAAGAAACTGAAAATGAAGAAGAAAAAAAAATTTTAAAACCATTTATATCTTCTAAAGATGGTAAAAAATATAATTTAAGTATGAGAAATGATAGGAATTTAAAAAAAAATAAGAAAAAAAATTCAAATTTATCGAATGAAGAAATTAAAGGAAAAAAACTTAAAAAAATAGAAAAAATATTAAAAGAAAAAATACTAAATAATATAAGTGAAAAAGAAACAATAAATGAAAAAGAGGATGAAATAAATAAATATATAACTCCTGAAAATGAAGAAGAAGAAGAAATTATAAATTATCCAAATATAAACTTAAATGATTTTTTATCTAATGAAACTTCAAAAAGACAATCATCAAATAATAAAATATATTATTCATCAAATATTATGAGTGGAAATCAAACTGAAAGTGAAGATCCTTTTAAAACAAATAATTTTATTTCTAATTCAAATAGTTATAATTCAACAAATTATAATAAAAGAAATTTAACTCCAATTCCAAAATCTTCTAAAACATTATTTAAATCTCCTTCTAACGAAGATAATAAAAATAATAGTATTAAAAATAAAAAAAATAATAAAGTAATTTATATTAATGGAAATAATAAAGAATATAAAAGATTAGAAAATCAATTATTAGAAATGGAAAATCAATTAAAATTATTAGAACCTAATTATGAAAGTAGAAATTTATCTCATTCAAAAAGTTTTAGTTTTTTACCTAAAGATTCTAATAGAGTTTTATCTCAACCAAATAATCAATATTATAATCCAAATACTAGTAATTTTATTAATGAAAATAATAATATTCAAATGACTCCTTCTTTGAGAAAAGAAGAATTAATAAATTCAAAAAATTCAAATAACGAAAATTTAAATAGTATTAATTCAAATAAAATTATTATTAATGAAGATAGGATCAAAGTTTTAGAAAATAAAATAAATAATTTAGAAAATGAATTTTCTGAAATGAAAACTCAATTTAATAAAATTTCAGATAATCTTCAAACATTAATTTCAATGAAAGAAAAAAATGAAAAAAATAGAAATGATAACAATAAACAACAATTAATAAAAAATATACTAAATGAATGTGGAAAATTAATAAATGTAAAATTATCTGAATTCACTCACCAAATAAATAATAATCAATATTCTCAATCAGTAAATAGAATTACTCATGAATATTATCCAAATAATAATATAAATTATAATAATATTTCAATAGACACAGATTTAAATTCTTTAGAATTTAGATTAAATAAAAAAATAGATGAAAGATTAAATATTTTAGCAAATAATATTCAAAGTCAAATTAATGATAACTTATTAATTCCTTCAATAAGAAGCATAGAAAAAACAATGAAAAATAATATGGAAGAAATAAAAGATAAATTGATTCAATTAAATTTAACTACAAATAATGTGAATAATTTAAATCAAAGTGAAGGAACAAGTTTTGTTGATTCTTATAGATTAAGTAAATCTCTTTTTACTTCTCAAAATGAGAATAGATCTTCTTCAATTAAAAGAAATGAAAAATATGAAGAAATTAATAAAATTGGAGAAAAATTATATGATAAATTGGTTGAAAAAGAAAAAAAATTACAAGAATTTAAAAATGAAACTACTAATTATTTTAAAAGAAAATTAAAAAATGATGAAAGAAAATTTACTAATAGTATTAATAGTTTAAATTCACAAAGTAATAATAATAATTAATTTTTTTATTATAAAACATATATTTAAGTTAATTGTATTTAAAAATGTTTTACAATAAAAATAAATAAATGAATTCTGGTTTATATATATTGGCAATATTATGAATAATATTTATAAATTTTTGATTCTTTTTTTATTTTCAATTATTTTATTTTAAAATTTTTAAAAGAATGGATAATTTAAATTATTTAACTGATAAGTCTATTCATAATTTTCCAAAAAAAAATTATAATGTTATATATTGGGACTTAATTCAGGATTTTCATAAGTATTATTTAGATGATAAAAGAAAATTTCATTTGGTTGATTATATAAGGAATAATTATGATGAAAATATAAGTATTGATATAATTATGATTATTGAAGATTATAATTGTATTATTTCTCAATCCATTCAAGCCATTAAAAGTTTATTATTAGAAAATGAAAGGTTAATGGAAGAACAAAAAGTAAATGAAAATAATAGAAATGAAAAAAATAATTTGGTCAAAGAAAATGAAAAATTAGAATTTAAAATTAAAAAAGAAAAAATTGAGAATGAAAAGTTGTTGAATACTCAAAATAATAGTAATTATAATAATATGAATGATAATAAAAAGTCTTTGAAAGAACCTTTAAGAGGGAAAATTAAAAGTAGAAGTAATTCAAAAGAAAAAAGAAATAATAGGAGTTTAGAAAAATATAAAAATAATAATAATAAATTATTAAGAAATAAATATCCAAATAATAAAAAAAATATAGAAAGTAATAATGATAAAATAAATTCTAAAAATGAAATTGAAATAATGAAAAAAACAAATGAAATATTAAAATTAATAGATACAGCAAATGAAATAAAAACATTTTTAGTAGAAAAATATATAAATTCATCTTCATCAAATTACGAGAATGATTATAAAGATTTTTTAAATAGATTAATAAATTATAGTTTTAATTTAAATACATTAAATGATATTTTAAATGATTTAGAACATATCAATAATTATAAATCTGGGGTTTCAAATAATAATATAATAAGCAATAATAATTCATATTCTTTAACAAATAGACCTCCTTTTATTAATGCAACAAATCCATATGGTCAATTATTTTCAGAAAAAAAATTTAAAAAATAAAATTTTATTATAAATAAAATTACAATTCATATATAATTAAATAATGAAAATGAGGAAAAACAAATAGAAAAAGAAAAAATAAAAATAAAAAGAGAAAGAAAAAAAAAGAGAAAAAAGGAAAAAAGAAAAAAAGAATAAGTTAAATTAATATAGTATTGAATAAATATTTAATAAAAAATAATAAATAAATAAATAAAAACAATTAAATAATTTAAATAATTCATTTTATTTTATTAAAAAAATAAAATTTTAAAAAGATAATTATGGTACAAGGAAAAATTAAAAAAATTACTAAGAATAATAATCAAAATTATTATTCTAAAAAGAGAAAAATAAGACATGAGAGAAAAAATCAGCATTTATCTAAAGTAAAAACTGAAAATTTACCTAAGAAACAAGGAGAAATTAATGACCCTAATACTTTATCAAAAATTAAAAATATTCAATTCATGAGAAAAGTTAAGAACAAAATTAATTCCCATCAAAAGAAAATATATAAATCAATTGAACAAACAATAATTGAAAAAGCAAAAAAACATCAAGATAATTTAGAAATATTATAAATCATATAATAAATATAAAAATTTATAAAAAAATTGATTTTAAAATTAATATATATAAGAAACTTAAAATAATTATAAAAATAGAAATTTGGAAAACTTTTATTTACAATAATGAATTACTTTCTCAATCTGAAAAAAATCAAAATAATATAAAGAAATAAATAATTCAAATTATAAAAAATCTTGTTTTTATTTTATTTAAATAAGGAAAAAAAATATTTTGAAATAAAAATTAATAGACACAGAAATTATAATAATTTAATGTTTTCTCAAATTTTTATGGAAGTCATAATATTTTGTTATTTAAAATCTAGTAATCTTTAATTTTAAAATAAAAGAAATAAAAAATAAATTTATGTTTTTCTTAATACAATTATACTTTATTAAAATAAAACATTATTAATTATTATTTATAAAACATACAAATATCATCTTGAGTTAGTTTAATAATTTGAGAAATATCTTCATTTAATTGAACATTAACAATATTATTTTTTTTATTTCTTTCTATTAATTTAGCTAATTTTCCTTTAAATTCTCCAGTTAAAATAATAATATCTTCATTAATTTTTGGAATCACAGTTTCACAATCATCTTCAGTGAATTCAAAATGTAAAGTATTATCATTTGTTAATAAAGAAAAAGAATATTCATCCATTACATTTTCTACTTTTGCTTTTGTATTATAATATTTTGAATTTTCTTTTATTATTCTTATTATTATTCCTTCTTGAATCCATTCTAATTTATTTTTTTCAGAATTATCTAATTCTTCAGAATTCTCATTTTTAAGATTTTCATCTTCTTCTAAATTTATATTTTTATCTTTTTCTATTTTATCTTCGACATTTAATTCAATAATATTATTATTTTGAATATATATCTTTTGATTATTTAAATCTAATTGAATTTCAATATTTTCATTTTTTTTAACTAAATCTTTAAAACTAAAATATTTATTATTATTTAATATTTTCCCTGTTAAATTTTTAAATTTTCCTTTTAATATTTTTACATTTGTTCCATAAAAAGAAATAGGTTCTTTTTTTAAATTTTTATTGATTTCTTCTTCAGGATGATAACCTAAACCATATTTACTATTTCTAGGTATAATTTCTTGTATTTCTAAAGAAAATTTTCTTTTTCTATTAATATTAGTATTTTTAATTTTACTCATTTTTTCAAAAATAATTAAACCAAAGTCTTCAATTGGAGTTTTTTCATACATTTCATTTGTTATATTGTTGGCTAATTTTCTATTTGGATTTATCATTTTATATTTAATTAAATATATAAAAAAAATTTAAATTATATTTATAATAAATAATATCAAAATTAATTAATATATAATGTTTTATTTTTTCTTTTTTATCTCTCTATTTGTTTTATGTTGCAACATTTTAGTATATTTTTTCTTTCTTCTAAATTTATTTAATAAATCAAAGACATCTTTCTTCCCTTTATTGTCATCATTTATCATTCTATAGAAATTTAAATTACAATTAAACATTACATTAAAAAAATGAGTGTTAACAACACTTTGAATTAAATTTTCTTGATAAACTTTTTCAAGTTTAAAAAACAAGTCACTTGAAATTTCATTATTATCATTAGAATTGAAATTAACAAATTCAAAAACACAATCAGTTAAAATTAAATTACAATCATCAGCAATTGGATATAAAAAATTATAATTAGTATCAGGATTTAACATTTCATTAATTAATTCAATATCTTCTAATTCATTTCCAATTAAAAATAAAATTGACATAATACATCTAACTTGATGCCATAAAAAAGCAGAACCTTTAATTAAGCAATAATAAGGTTTATAATAATTATTATTTATATAATTTCCATTAATTTGAAATGGAAATAAAAATTCATTTGGACATTCAATAATATCTATTTCATATATTCTTCTTTCATAATTTTTACTTTCAAAACTTTCATCTGATTTATCTATTTTACAAAATTTTTTAAAATTATGTATTCCTTCAAGTAATTTACAACTTTCTCTCATTTTATTGATGTTTAAATTTTTTTTTAAAAAATAATATTTATATTCTCTATATAAACAACTAAATCTTGCATCAAAAGAATCATCAACAATTACATTTGATAAAATATATATATCATTAGGTAATAAATTATTTAATGTTTTCACATAATTATATTTTGGATTATATCTAATTGATAAAGAAAAAACATTTCCTGTTGAATTTACTCCTTTATCTGTTCTTCCACAACGAGAATAATTTGAACTTGAAATTAAATCTTCTGTTGTTTTTGAATTATCTAAATAATTACATCTTTTTAATGCTGAGAATATTTTCTCTTCTATTGTATTATTTGTAGATGTTTGTATTACTAAACCATCATAATTTTTACCTAAATACATAAATTTAAAAGCCATTTGAATTGTATTTGTAAAATCTATTTGTTTTTTTTTTTCTTTTTTTGATTTTTCTTCCTCCTTTTTTTTATTCATTTTAAATTTTAAAGTATTTTTTTTTTAATTTTAATTAAAATAATTAGATAATAAATTTATTATCCTATAGATAAACGAACGAAATTAATGGCTTGCTCTAAATTTCCTTCTGCTGCTTCTAAAGAATTTAATAATACATTGTTTTTTATCTTTGGAAATATTTTTTTTAACTCCTCAAAATTTCTCTCAAATTTTTCTAACTTTTGATTTTGTTCATTATCATTTAAATAGTAATTATCAATATTTTTTTGTTCTATTATGTTTTTAATTTGAATTAATTCAATGGAAATGTTGAGTTCATATAATTTAGAATTTTGATTTTCATATAATGCAATTGTTAAGTTCTGATTTTTGTTTATTTCTTTTTGATTATTATTATTATACAATAGATAAAGTTTCATTTCTGAACTTTCTCCTTCTTCAATATTTTGAGATAAATAATTTTTTTGAATGAAAAGAATTTCAGACTCTCCTGCAATAAAACAATCTTCAGTTAAAGGAACTTTTCCATTATTTTTAACATCAACAACTATATTAAATTTTTCATTTATTATATCTTCAAAATTTACTTTCATTTTATTTCTATTACAAAGAATTATTCCATCTTTTTTATAATTTTTTTTTTGTTTTTTGTTTTTTTGGATATTATTTTCTTTAAGAGCAATTAATTTTTTTTGAATTCCTTCAATTTGGTTTTTCATTGAATTCATTAATATTTTATTATTATTCTCGATTTTTTTTTCAACAATTGTAATATCATTTTGAAAAATATTTTTTAAATTATTTACATTATTATTAAATGTTTCGGAAATAATCTTAATAAGTTTTTCTTCTTCTTCTTCTTTTTTTTTAGATATTAAATTTTTATTTGATTGTTCTTTATTAATTATGGTATTTATTGTACCTAATAAATTATCAAAAGAATTTAATAAAGATTTTTCAATATTATCTAGGTTTTTATTAAATTCTTCTAATTTTTCATTATCTTTATTTTCTTCATCTTGAATTTTGATTTGAATAGAATTTAACTTATTATCTAATAATTTATTTATATTATTGAATATTTCTTTTTGAAAATCTTTATTTTGAGTATTTTGATTGTCTTTATTGTTTTTTAATTTTTTTTCAACAATTACATTGATTTTTTTATTCTTTAAAATTAATTCTTTATAAATATTTTCATCCTTAATAACATTTCCATTTTCATCTTTTAAAATTAAAGTATTTTTATTTAAATCTATATTTTCATTATTTGCAATTACTTCTTTTAATTTATTAAAATCAGGTACTGTAGTTGAAAATTCTGAAGAATTATAAATATAATTTAAGACATTTTCTTTCATTATTGCAATAATTTAATAAAATAGTTAATGTTATTTTAATTTACTTTTTTTATATTTCAATCCAAGAATCAAAATTATTTTTTAAATAAAAAAAATTTGATGGATGCTTAATATTGTTAATAATTTATCATAAGGAAAGATTTAAAATTATTATTATAAAAATTATTAGAATCCATGGATTTATAAAATAAAATATATTGAAAATATATTAATAGAATTAAATAATATTTACTTTATATCATACCAAATGTATTTTAACTAGAAAACAAATGATAACCCATGAAATTATTAATAATATTTTTATAAAATTTTAAAATATTAAAAAATATCTTTAATTGTTACCTCCTAAGTTTTTATTAATCATATTAAAATTATTCTTAAATAAATTTTCAGATTTAATATTAGATAATTGACATCTATTGTAAATTTTTCTAAAGGCAAAATTAACATTTTTACAATAAAAACAAAACCAATCACCTTCTTTTCAGAAAAAAGATTTACTGATTTTCCTTCAAATTTATTTTTATTTATATTTTTATTATCATTATTAATATCAGGATTTTTTTTTTGTTTTTTAACTGGAGTTTTATTATGTTTACATCTATTAGATTTATTTCTTGAGCATAATTAAAATTATTACAAGAAGAACAAAACCATACTTTTTTTCCAAACATTTCTATATTATTTTCTTTTTGAATTGTATTATTCCCAAAAATAGGAAATAATAAATTTATTTCTTCTATATTTGTAGAATTAAATCTTGGTCTATGACAATTATTATTAATTAAATTAGACTGATTAATAATATTAAAGTTCATAATTTGATTTGAAGTCTGATTTAACTTTATTTCATTGCTGCTATTATTATTGTTATTCATATTAATTATACTTGAAGATGAAATAGAAGAATTATTATGTAGCTTTTTTGAAGAAATATATTCTTGATATACTTGATAATAATTACTATTAGGTTGCAATTGTATATTATTATTATAGAATTTGTTATTAATTTTATTACAAAAATAATTATCATCTGATAAATTATCCTCTTTTTCATCATTATCTAATCTTTAAAAGAAATTTTTTTTCTTATATTTTGGAAATATGAATCTTTCCTTAAAAAATTTTACTTTTATCAAAATTTTCAAGCATTATTTTCTGAATATTTTCTAAATAAACATTCATAACTTATTTTATGATATGATAATAAAGGAGAAGAAATATTGTTAAACTTTTTTTATAGTTTCTGACTGGATAATCATTGTATTCAGTTCTGATGTTTCAGTATTTGATATAGTACTTTTTGAACTATTATTTAAATTTGGAAATAAATTATTCGAATTCATTTTTTATTATTTATTTGAAGAAATATTTGATATGGAAAATCCAAAAAGTTTTTTTTCTTTAATATTTTTAATAATTAATTATAAAATTATATTCATAACAGTAATTAAATTATATATAATAATTTTGATTAATATACACAATATTTAACCTATTGGAAAACAACAGCATAAAAATTTTTTTTTTTTTTTTATTGGAATTGAAAATTGATTATTATTTTTATTATTTCTAGAAGTATTATTATCATTTTTACTATTTATATTATCATCAGTATCTTTAGTAAAAGGATTTGTTGTATTACATTTTCTTATTTCTTTTTTATCAATTTTATATAATCTTAATTTACCTTCATTTTGTTTTTTTTTATTTATTTCTTCTTTATTTTTATTATTATTATTATTCTTATCTCCTTGAAAAAAAGAAGAATGTATTCTTTGATGAGACGCATATTTAACAATATCATTAACATTATTTTGATTTGAATCCATTGATTCATCTTCTTCATTAATTTTATTATTAGATACAATATTTAATATATATTTATGATTCTTTTTATTCACTGATTTTTTTAATTCTATTTTTTTACTTCTTGGAGAATCTTCAATACTTAATTTATTTTTCATAAAATTTTTTGAAGTTGATTTTGGTCTTATTTTAAAAAAATTATGTATATTATTTTCTACAGATGAATCATCGTTATTTGAACCAAAAACAATAACATTATCATTTATTTTTAGTTCTTTCGAATTTTTTTGTTTTAACCTTCTTTTAAATTCTTTTGAAAGATGATTTCTTCTTTTATTTTTTTTAAAAGATATATTTGGACTAAAATTAGGAGTTTTACTTTTATTTTCATTTTTCAAAGATTTTAAAAAATTTTCATAATATTCCATATTATTGAATTCAGAAGAAGAATCAGATGAAAAGTCATTTAAATCATTTTTTGATTGATGACGATAAAAGGTATTTTCTAATTGCTTATCTATATTATTTTGATTTATATAATTAACATTATTATTATTATGATTATGTTCATTCATGTATTAATTTAATTTTTCGAATTATTTTATTTTAAAAAATAAATTTGATAATTAAAAAAAAAATACAAACAATATTTCCAAAAAAATAATTAAATAAATTAAAAAAAATGGACATTTTACAAAGATATGAAAAAAAAAATCAAGTATTAGGAAAAGGAATGTCTGGTGAAGTGTTTTTAGCATATGATTATGAAAAACAAATAGAAGTAGCAGCTAAATATATACCAAAAAAAAAATTATTAGAAAATGAACATCAAATGGAATTATATTCAAATGAAATATTAATATCAACAGATTGTGAAAATGAAAATTTAGTAAAAGTATATGATTTAGCAGATATTGACGAAGAAAAGTATTTAATTTTTGAATATTGTAATGGAGGAGATTTATTAAAAGCTTTAAAAAAATATACAAATAAAAATGGGAAATATATGGAAGAAAAAGTAATTCAAAATATAATAACACAAATTTTAAAAGGATTAAATTGTTTACATAAAAATAATATAATTCATCATGATATAAAACCAGCAAATATTCTTTTGAAATATGATACTGAAGAAGATTTAGAAAATTTAAATTTTATGAAATGTAAATTTAAAATAACAGATTTTGGATTATCTAAAAAAAAAGATGATAATGAAGAAAAAAATGTATGTGGAAGTCCATTATATATGGAACCTTATTTATTTGAAAAAAATACTCCAATTGAAGTTATTGAAAATGAGAAGGTTGATATTTGGTCTGTTGGAATTTTAACTTATCAATTATTATTTTCTTATACACCATTTGAAAAGAAAAATAGTGATACAAAAACTACAATTAAAGAATTAGTTGAAAATTTAAAAAAGGGAACCTATGAAATTAAAGTTAATGAAAGAGAAAATATTTCTCAACAAATAATTGCTTTTATTAATATTTGCTTACAAATGAAACAAGAAAACAGAGCTTCTTCTGAAGAATTATTATTAAGTGAATTTATTACTAAAGAAATTGAAACATTTGAATTTATAAATAAAGATAATATTTTTAAATTGTTTACAAAAAAAGATGTTGGAAATGATTATAATATTTTAATGGATATAAGAGATGAGAGAAAAATGAATATGAAATTAAATATTATATAAAATTCTTTATAAAATAGTTAACTGAAAGAATTGCTAGTTACATTTAATTCAATTGTAGAAAAATTTAAGTGAATTTGATTGTTTTGTTTCACAAAACATTTAAGAATAATTTGATAATAATTTTTTTTTAATATAAATCTTTAATTTTATCTTTCTAAACTGTTTTTCTTAAAATATTTGATAATTATATTCATAACATTTAATAACTAATATAAAGATGAATTAAATTTAACATGCTTTCATCCGCATTCTTTTTTTGATTTTTTACATAATGAATTATTCATTCAAACATTTAGTATTTATTTTCTTTATTTATTTGAAAAATTTTTTTTTAAAACTCTGTTTATATAAAAACCTATAAAAAAAAGAAATTTTAAAGAAAAAAATTTAAAAAAAAACTCATATTATGATAATATATATTTTTCAAAAAATGGTAAAATGGTATTTAAAATAAATATAAATTCATCAGACAATATAAAAACACATTCTTTTGAAGATAATAAGTCACTAATTGTATATATTATATCATGAAACAAAAAATTCCAACTTCACAAAATTAAAATAGAATGATAGTAAAAAATATAAAAAATTATTATATTACTATAATTTGTACTGATGCATGTCATGGAACATTAACATATTATTCTAGTGAATTTATTGATTTAGAATTAAATGCTTATTTTTGAATTTATAGGAGGAACTTCATATCTTTTAGCATTAAAAAGAGAATCAATTTCAACAAATGATGAACTTCAAGTTATTTTACTTGGACCTCAAATTGAAATGAAAAAAGAATATATATAAAAATAATTCTAAAAATGGTAAATCTACTGAAGATACTAAAGTTGATTCATTTTTGCCTAATTTTGATTTATCATATAAAATTTCAATAAAGAAGTTTATAATGAATAATATATATTTATTACAGTGAATATCAATTTATGAGATTTCCGAGTAGAAATAATGGAAATAGTAAATATTATATTGACTCTCCTGCTATGTATTTTATTCAAGATAAATCAAATAATATATATAAAAAAGAATATATTAAAATAATTGGAGGAGAAAAAAATAAAGAATATGAAATAGAATTTTTTCAATGATTAATCTTGATGTTGAAATAAATGAAAAACAAATAGATTATAGAAATGATAAAGAGAAATCATATAAAGTGAACAATCCTAATAATGATTCTATATGTTTTGAATCATATCCAATCAAAAATAAAATAAATGTTTCATATTTTCAGTTTTTTCCGATAAAAGCAAATATTTCTGAAATTAATACTTTTTAGAACCTTTATATGGAGAATTTAAAGATCATGAGTTTTTCCAACCATTAGAATATAGAATTTTCAGATTTGCAAAATAATCTGAAAAAAAAGCAAATGTGTATATAAATATAGAAGGAGAAAGAATAAAAGCATTTCAACTAATATGTAATACATTCCCTTATTGTGAGCATTAATTTTTGATATAAAATAAATTTAATAAAAAAGATTTAATATATGTTTTTAATTCTTATATTTCAACAACAATCCAATTGATAAAACTCATTTAGGTGATTAGAAACAATTATTTCATGTAATTCAATTTAAAGAGAGATATGAATGTGAATTTACAATTCATTATATTGAACAAAATATTTTTATAAAATTACAAAAATATCAAACATTATTAAATTTCTTAAATCTGATATTAGTGATTTTTATGAAATTGAACCTACTTTTGAAAAACATTGTATTAAACATTTAGTAATTAGATTAGATATTTATTCAGGAGAAGTTTTACTTGAATTCTTTGATAATTTAAAAGAAAAAATAAAAGATTATATTTTCTATAGTAAATCAGAAAAATTTTTTATTTGGATGATGCTCTAGATTCTTCAAAAATTTAAAGTTAATTATCAAATAAATTAAAATAAAATTAAAATTGAAAAATCAAAATCTGATTTTCAACGTTTATCTCAAGAAACAAATGAAAAAGGAAAAAATATTCTGTTAATATTATAATTATTTTAGTTCTTATTGGTGTTTTTATTGGAGTTAGATATAAGATTGTTAACAATAAGAAAAAAATAAATTCTTCTTTTTTAAATGAAGAAATTGTGCTCAAAGAATAATTTTAGGAAGAATCAGTGATTTAAATATTATTTTATTTCTAATTAAATTAGAATTTATTTAGGTTATTCTTTACTTTTAAATAAAAAATTAATAGAAGAGTGATAAATTTCTTTATTTTGAATAAATTTTTCCGATATATTTCAACAATTGTTCTTATTTTTTTAAACAATCAGAATATTAGAAATTTGTTCAATAAACAAAAAATTACATTTTATTGCTAACTTTATTGTTTTATATTTATTCTTTCTATTTAATTGTTTTTGAAATTTATTTATTCTTTTATTAATCTTTATTCAATTTCATTTTGTAAATCTATTTTTATTTCTTGAAATTTTAAAAAATTATATTTTTTATTTAGAATATAAATTTGATTTAAAACTATATTTTTACCTTAGTAATAATTCCCAAACATAATTAATGTTTAAAACTATTTATTTAAAAGATGGGGAATTTGTTTTAATTTTTTTAATATTTTGAAAAAAAAATTAACAATATTAATTTAAATAATTATAATATATGTAATGTAATTTTATAAATTCTTTTTTATATATTTTAATCTTTAATTTAAAAAAAATGAGTAGTTTTTTAAACGATACTCCAATTCAAAATCAAAATAAAATAGATTTAAATGCAGATAATCAGGCATATAGTGAAGAAGCAAAAATGACAAGAAAAATAGAATTTGATAGAGGAACTCCGTTAAACTATGATTTCCCCTCAAATAAAGTTTATACAATTCCATATACAATAAAAGGTTTTTTTAAATTCTGTTGGAAAAAAATTGGATATTCTCCTTTTAATATATGTATTATTACTATATTTTTGTTTTATTTAATTGTATATTTAATTGAAATGAAAGCAATAAGTCATTTACAATTATTCTATTCAATATCTTTTCATATTGCAACATTAGTAATAGAATTTTTAGTAATCTGTGTAGAATATATAAAAATATATATGAATGATTTAAAAATAAATAATCAAAAAGCAAGAATTTATGATAATGAATCAAGAAAATTTATAGAAGAATCATGGAAAAATATAAAAGTAGGAAATATAATATGTGTAAAAAAAGATGAAGTTGTTCCTGCAGATATAATAATATTAGAAGCATTAGAACAAAATCATCAATGTTATTTAGATTATTCTTCAGTTAATGGAATTTTTGATTCTTTTGTTACAAAAAGAGCTTGTCAAGATACTCATGCTCCAGTAATGAAAAAAATATTATTAGGAGAATATATGAAAAATATTAAAGGATTTTTAAAATATGAAGAACCAAATTCAAATATGCATGTTTTTAATGGTAGATTAAAATTAGAATCTTTTCCAAGAGCTTCTGATATTAAAGATGATAATTTTATTATGAGAGGAAGTACAATAAAAAATATTCCTCTTGTTTATGGTTTAGTTGTTTATACTGGAATGGAAACTAAAATTATGATGACTTTAAAATTTACTCAAAGTTCTTCTAGTAAAAATAATTATGATACTCCATCTAGTAATCATATGTTAAGTCATCATAAAAATCAATTTAATTCTGTTATTATTAAAAGAGATAGAGAAATTATTAGAGTTACTTTGAAATTTATTCAATATATTTTAATTTTAATTTATTTTTTTCTAGTTGTTTTATTGGTTTTAATTGAATTACATAAATCTTTTCTTTGTTATTATTCATATAAAAATGGATATCAAAATGAAAATGATGATCATTATTATCTTGATTTTTATTCTGTTGATAAAGACAATTTAGGAAGTTCAAAAAATTCTAAAACAGATCCTTTTTATGAAATGTTTTTAACATGTGTTCAATATGTTTTAACAATGCATTTTATTTTTCCTTTTGATTGGTTTGGTTTAATTGAAATTGCATATCTAATATTATCTAAATTTATTGAATGGGATGAAACTGTTTTATTAAAAAGTAAAAATAAAGTAGAAGTTATTACTCCAACTTGTTTAGCTGATTTTGGACAAGTTAGACATATTTTAACTGATAAAACTGGTACTTTAACTAATAGAAAATTTGCTTTAAAAGCTTGTTCAATTCATGGTAAATTATATTCTTTTGATGAATTAGAACAAAAAGATGAAAATTATGTTTTTAGAATAAAAGATAATGATTTAAAAAATTTGGAAATTTATCAAGAATTACATTCAAACAGTAAATTTGCACCTCATATAAAAACTTTTTTAGAAGATTTATTATTATGTCATAGTATAAAACCATATAGAATAGATATAAATGATAATCATGGTAATAAAGTTTTTGGTTCATCATATGCAGAAGAAAAAGCAATGTTAAGAACATTTTCAAAAATAGGATTTAAAATATCAAAAATAAAATATAGTTTAATAACTCTTGATATTGATGGAGAAAAAAAATTTTATCAAATAATAGGATTAAATAAATATACAGAAGAAAGAAATAGAATGTCAATATTATTAAGAAATGAAAAAGATCCAGGAAGTATATTATTATGTAAAGCAAATGATTTAACAATATTTTCTTTAATAAAAAAAAGTAATCCTCAAATAGATAATGAAGTAACAAAATCAAGATTACAAATAAAAGAATTAGCAAAATATGGTTATCGTCCATTTATTTTTTGTAAAAAATATTTAACAGAAGAAGAAACAAATACATTTATAGAAAAATTTAAAACAGCAGAAAATTATGTAGTAAAAAGTGAAGAACATTTAAGAAATTTAGCAATAGAATATGAACAAGGAATGACATTTATAGGAGTATTATTTTTTGAAGAAAAAATACCAAAAGATCTAAAATATTCAATAGCAAAATTACATAATGCTGGAATTAAAGTTTGGATTGCATCAGGAGATAAAAGAGAAAATGTATTATCAGTAGGAAAAAATTTAAATTTATATAATCCAAAATCAATAAGAGGTGATTTTTCAGATAAAGATAAACCAGAAGATTTAGATATAAAAATGAGTATGTTATTAATGCAATTTTTATTTCCAAATGATAAAATAAATAAAATGAAAACTAGAAAAGGAGTTTCAGTAGAATCAAATATAAAATCATCATCAAAAGATTTAACAATATTATTAAGTGGAGGATGTTTCTCTCGTATTTGTGCTGATCAAAGAAATTTTCAATCTTTAGCAACTTTGTTATCATATTGTACTTCTTTATTAGCATATCAATTTACTCCAAATAATAAATATGTTTTATGTCAAATGATAAGAAATTATTGTTCAAAAAATTCTAAAGTTTTAGCAGTTGGAGATGGATTTAATGATTTTACTATGTTAAAAGAAGCTGATTTATCTATTGGAATTAGAAGTCGAGAAATTTTACAAGTTAGAAATACTTGTGATGTTATTGTTTCTAAATTTTCACAAATTGTTAATTTAATTATTGTTCATGGAACTTGGAATTATTGGAGATTAATTAATATTGCTTTAACTTCTTTTTATGCTAATTTAATTATCACTCTTCCTACTTTTATTCATCAAAATTCTAATCCTTATGGAAGTTGTTTTTTCTTATTTTCTCCTGGAATGATTACTTTAATGATTTTAACTATAAATTTATTTATTATTTTAGTTTTTAGCTTTGATCAACCTGTTGAAAGAAATCTTTTAGCTGTTAATTCTAATGTTTATAAAGAAAATTTTTATAATACTAAAAAATTAATTTTAGAATTTGGTTTAGATGCTATTAGAGGACTTGCTGATTCTTTAATTATTTATTTTTTCTTTTATAAAGTTGATTTTATTAATAAAGATGGAGAAACTATTGATCAAGAAATTTTCGGAATTTCTATTTTTTGTACTATATTTTCAAATATTGAATTTAAAATTTATTCCTTAAGATTAAAAACTATTAATATTATTCAAATCATTTGTGGAATTATTTGTAATGCTATTATTTTTGCTATTACTTATATTAATTCTTTCCATCAAAAAATTGTTATTCAAGGTTTTTCTTATTTAAGTATATTTTTAAATTCAATGTTAGTTATTGGAATTTGTTTTGTATATGAATATACTTCAACTTCTTTAGTTACTTATTTTTCAGATGAAGAATTTTTAGTAAAATTAACTAGAATGTTTATAGACTTTATTAAAGATAATTCATTCTTTAAAAATTATAATGCAATGTATACTAGTTTAGCAAAAGAAATACCTGCATTAGTAAATAAAATAGATAAAATTACTTATCCTGAAGTTTTAGAAAAAATAAATAATTATGGTCACTCTTTAGATCCTGCTTTAGAAAATATGGCAGATGTTTCAAATGAAGAAGTTGCAAATTTAAAAATAAAAAAACCTATTTTACAATTTTATGATAAAAAACTAGAAATGGATTATAAGCAATATATTATTCAAGGAGTAACAAAAAGTTATTTAGCTTATTTAATTATATTATTAATTTTTTGGTTAGTTGATATAGCAATAGAAGGAATTAAAAAACAAAAAGTTCCAGTTTACTTAAAATTAAGTTATATGATATTAGGTATATTCTTATTTATTCCTTATTTTATGAAACAATTTAATAGAATTTTTCCATTTTATTTATTCATTATTTTAACATTTGAAATAATAGGAATATATGTAGAAAAAAAAAATAATGATACAAGAATATGTATTCAAACTTTTGTAATATTATCATTTCCATTATATTTTAGTTGTAATTCCTTTTCAATGGGATTACTTTTTTCAGCATATTATTGTATAGGAATAACACCTGCAATATATTTAAATGATTTTGGTTTTAAACAAGAAACAGGAAATAAATATTTTTTATATTCAAACTTACCATTATTATATCGTCGTCAAATATATACATATGGATTAGTAATAATGATGTTAGTATTTGCATATTTTAATGAATTAATAACAAGAATAGAATTTTTAAAATACCACAAAAGTAAAATAGAATTAAAAAAAGACAATTTAATAATGGCAAATTTAATCCCAGATTTCGTCAGAGCAAAATATAATAGAAGAGAAAGAGGTGCAGTATATGGATATGAAACAGTAACAATAGTATTTTGTGATTTAAGTGATTTTGATTCATTAGTAGCGAAATTAATCCAAAAGATTTAATAACATTTTTAGATGAATTATATTCAGTAATGGATCAATTTTGTCAATTACATGGATTGCAGAAAATAGAAACAGTAGGAAAAACATATATGGCAGCAGGAGGAATAAAAGAATGTGAAGTAGATGTAGATCCAATAACTTTATCAACTCATCCTGCAATAAGAGCATTTGAATTTAGTATGGATATTTTAGATTTAGTTCAAAAAATGGTTTTAACTTCAGGAGATAAAATAAAAGTAAAAATTGGTATTCATACTGGAAAAGTGATTCCTGCTGTTGTTGGAGAACATAAACCACAATTTTCTCTTATTGGAGATGCTGTTAATACAACAGCAAGAATGTGTACTAATTCTAAAGATAATTGTGTAAATTGTTCTGAATTTTCTTATGAAGAAATTAAACAAAAATATAAAGATTTTACTCCAAAGTACTAAAGAAGTTAAAGGAAAAGGTATGATGAATTTATATTTATATGATCCTTCAAAACATAAAAAAAAAATTGATTCTAGAATGAGAGGAATTGGAAGAGATTCTTCTGGAAATATGGTTTTTAAAAGTGTTAGTAAAAATGTTCCAGTTCTTGTTAAACAAGGAACTAAAGGTTCAAGAGGTGGAAATAATAATATGATTAAAACTAATGAAAATAATTATGTTAGAAATTTTGATAAAATGAGTATTGGAACTAATATGAGAAATAGTATTGATTCTTCTATGTTTATTGTTGAAAATTCTAAAGATTTAATTGTTAATAATAATAATACTGTTAATAATTTATTAGGTCAGGGAGAAGGAGAAGAATATTTTAATAATTATGATGAAAAAAGAGTTAGACCTAATGTCGTTGAAAAGAAACCTGAAGAAATTTTAGATGTTAAAAATACTTTTTTTAATAATTCTCTTCTTTTATATAAATTTAGTGATGAAGTTGCAAAAAATGGTTTTGAACGTTTTGAAAAAATAAGATTTCAACATAGTGAATTAAAATCTGTAATTATTAATGGTGTATTAATAGCAGTTTTATTATTTGGTTTATATATGATAAGTCAATATGCTATTTTATCAGATGATCCAATATATTTAATTATAATATCTAATGCTATATTTTTGGCTTTTTTAGTTGGAGTTGTATATAAAACAAATAGTTTTGTTCATTCTTATCCTGAAACAATGCCATATGTAATGATGTTTATATATTTAGGATTAACAATTACAGAACAAGTAGCAATGAATAAAATAAATGAACAATATTCTTTAAATTTTCTTGTTCAACAAATTTTAATAATAACAGCTTTAGGAGCATCAAATATATTAAGTTATGTTCAATTTTCATATAATTTATTAGCATATATAATAATATTTTCAATAAATTGTATAGTAAATCGTCATCACCATAGAATAAAAAAAGCTTGTATTCATTTAATTCTTCTTTGTTTAATAATGCAAACATATGTGATATTAACATATTTTAACCAAACAATAAATTTTTTAAGAAATCAAGAAGAATCAAAAGCATTAAATGAAAAGGAGAAAATGTTATTTAATTTAATGCCACTTCATGTAGTTCAAAATATGAAAGATGATATTCCAGTAGCAGATGTATTAGACAATGTAACATTACTTTTTGCCGATATAGTTCGTTACACAGATTTTGGAAATTGTCATGAACCAGTTGAAGTAGTTCATATGTTAATGGAACTTTTTAAAAGATTTGATAATGCCACAAAAGAATGTTCTGTATATAAAGTTCATACAATAGGAGATTGTTATGTTGTAATGGGATTTAATGGTAAAGTTTCTATGAATGATAGAAATTATTATGAAGAAGCTAAAAATGTATGTAAAATGGGAGAATGTATGATAAAAATTATAAGAGAAGTGAGAAAAAAAGTAAATTTTGAAAAATTAGATATGAGAATTGGTATTCATACTGGTCCTGTTATTGCTGGTATTATTGGAAGTACTGTTGTTAGATATGATATTTTTGGAAGTGATGTTTTAATTGCTAATAAAATGGAAAGTGCTGGTGTACCTGGAAGAATTAATATTAGTGAAGAAACTAAAAAATTACTTGAAAGCAAAGAAATGCCTTATTCTTTAGTTTTAAATAAAGTTGTTCAAATACCCAGTGTTGGTAAAGAAATTAAATGCTTTTTAATTGATAATGGAGATCCTGATAAAATTCATCAATAATTTAGGTTTTTAGTATTTTTTTTTCTTTGTTTGTGAGATTATTTGTAATTTTTTTATTTGGTATATTTTAGTATTATATTATTAATATTGTTGGATAATTTTTATTTTTTAGTTTTTTACTTTTAAATTTAATTAAATTTAAATAATTTAGTTTAATATATATTTTAATATTTAAAAAATGACAAAAAAATGTTTACAAATTATATTTACTGAATTTTAAGAAATAAGTTCTTACTCTCTTTTATTTAAATATTAAATTCTCATATCTTCTTGATTGATTTAAATTTACTTACATTAATTATTTATTTTTTTTTGGAATTTTTTTTTCAGAAGTATTTCTGAATTTTTTTCGATTTTATGAAGTTTATAAATTATATATTTCTGAGAATATATACAATTTACAATATGTTAGAAACAAATAAATGAAAATTTAACAATTTTAGATACTGTAATTGGAGAATTTTGAAAAAGTTTATATACATTAAATTACAATAAATAATGTACATTTTTTATCTTCACTATTTTACATTATTTTATATATTTTTGTATAAGAAAAATAATATTAAAAATAATTTAAAAAATATAAATTCAGTTATAATATAGTAAATAATTAACGAATATTTTAAAAAATAAATGTAAATAAAAAATTATTTGTTTATATTTTTTAAATTCTTTATAATCACTATAATTAAATTTATTTGTTTTTTTTTAGTTAATTTATCTCACAAGAAAATAACTAGTTGATAATTAATTTAATTTAACAACTTTTTTGTCTCATTTTCTCCTCTATCTTCTATTTTTTTTCTCAAATTTTTATTTAATCCACAAAAATTAAGTTCAATTATTTCTAAATATATTAAACAAATAAAAGTATTAAAAATTAATTTAATAATGAATGAGAATCGATTAGAGTAGTTAATAAATCTAAAACATCCAATTAAATAACAACCAAAAGTTTGACTTAAATTTACAATAATTGGTTCTAATTTGGATGTAATTCTAAAAAATAAAAAATAATAAAAAAAACTTATAAAACAATAAATAAAATATTTTAATTTGAATTCAAAATTATATTTTTCTTTTTGATTAAATAAATAAAAAATGATTTGAAAAAAACATTCACATATTCCAAATATCATAGCAATATAATAAATACTAATAAAATAATATTTATTAATATATTTGATTAATAAATTAAAAAAAGCATAACAATAACAACTAAGTATAATATAAAAAAACTTTAATAAAGATTTTAAACTATCATTATCATTATAATTATAATTATAATTATCATTATAATTATCATTATCATTGTCATTATCATTCTTAATAGAAAAAAAAAATATAAATATAAGGAATATAATAGTTAATAAAATAGAAATTAAATGATGTGAATAAATTTGGTTTTTAAAAAGAATTATTTTCTCAATTAAAAAAAAACATAAAAGTTGAAAATACATATCCAAATCTAATAATTTAGAATTTTCATTTATTTTTTCTTTTTCATAACAAAATAATGATAAAAAATCTAAAATGATAGCAAGTAAATATAAATAATAAATTTTATTATTATTATTAGTAATTTTAATTATATTACCAAAGTTTTTTTCAATTTGAGAATTATTTGATTTTTTTTTTTCAATAAAATAAAATATAAATAAAAAAATTTGGGAAAAACTTTCAATAAATTCAGAAATAATTAAATCATTTTGCTTAAATAAATTATCATCATATTTACAATAATATAATGGAATTGAAAAAATAAAGAATAATAATAATTCAATATTATAATTAGGTAAATGAAAAGAAATAAACATCTTATCTTAAAGGTATTTTTTTTAAAATAAAATAATAATATGATTTATTAATCAGTTTAATTCAAAGAAATTAATAATTTAAAAAAAATAAATTTTACATAAATACAATAACTATAAACCTAATAAAATCTGAATAATCAAAAATCTATTCTGTAACTTATTCTTTTTATCATTTCACCATTAAAAGAAAATAAAAAATAGTAAATATATGATTTTTATTAAACATAATCTAAAAACAAAAAGTTTTTTATTATTTATTTTTTTTTAAATTTATTAATTGAGGATTTGCTCAAATCCAACTCTTATTTAAATTATTAAAAAAATTAATAGATAATATTATTATATTATTTTAGAATTCATAATTATTTGTTAAATCTTTTTATTTATATATGACTGAAGAAGGAGACAAAAAAACTAAATTAAATGAAATTATAATAAATTAGACCCAGAAAGTAATGTAAGAAATCCTATACAAACTGATCTACCGAAGAATATGACAAATTCTTTAAATTATTCTAATTTATGAGAAGGAAAATTATTTTGTTTCCATATAATATTTATAATTTATTTAGTTCAATCTTTATTCTTATTGATTTTATTTGTTATTGTATCAAAGAGGGCAGTGATGATTATTTTTATAGGGAAGATGTTAGAGTTCTTTTTTTTTGAGAATGTGCTTGATAGGAATATTATTATTTACAAGATTATTAAAATTTGAAAATACTTGTACAAAAAATAATTTTTATGCAATAATTTTACATATAAAATTTTTATTTTTTAAATTAGTGTTTATTCAATATCCAATTAGATTTTTGAGTATTAAATATTAAAAAAAAAATTAACAAAAAAGCTTATGTATATTAGACAGCATCAACTTCTTGATTTGGTTTCAATAATTCTTACTTTTCTTCAAAAGTCTATTAATCTATTGATATATTTAGGAGCTCGTTTATTTTTTTCATAGTTACTTTATTCATTCTAGTGATATAAAAAGTTCTGGTATATGTTTTGCCGTCTCGAATTGAAGTCATCTTTTTAGTTGGATCTCTTTTTTATAGACAAAAAAAAATTTGAGAGGTAGGAAATCCAATAATAATCTTTAATTTCTAGATAAATATAAATAGTTTTTTGTCTTATTTGTATTTTTGATAATAGTTTATCTTTCATTAAGACTTATAGCTGTTATTTCCAGTGGAGAGGAGCCAAAGTTAAAACTGTGAAAATAATAAAAAAAACCACTAGTCCTACATATATGGATAGTGAAAGCCATGTATATGATCAATATTTAAAAAGAATAAATTAAAAAAAAAATAATATTAATAAAAATAAATGTAAAATATAATGATATAATAATTGAGAAAATAGAAAATATATGATGTGAATAAAATTGGCTTTTAAAAAGAATTATTTTATCAAATAAAAAAAAACATAAAAGTAAAAATACATTAAAATATATTAATTCAGAAGTTTTAAATCTTTTTTGTTTATGAGAACAAAAAAATGATAAAAAATCCAAAATTATAAATTTTTTTATTTTTCTTTTTTTTACTTTTATTATTAATTCTAGTAAAAAGTCTTTCATTTTGAGAATTATTTTTTTCAATATAATAAAAAATAAATAAAAATATTTGAGAAAAAAATTTTCAATAATTTCGGAAATAATAAAATTATTTCCCTTAAATATTGTTCTTCATCATTAAACTACTCTAATATTATTAAAAAGAATATCAATAATAATAATTCAATATTAGGTTTTGATAAATGAAAATAAATAAATATCTTTTCTTAAAAGTCTTTTTTTATTAAATAAAAAATAATTAATTAAATAATCATGTAAAATAAATTAAAAAATAAATTTTTATAAATAATAATATTGCCAATATTATTAAAAATAAAAAAATATGAAGTATTTTCTAAAAAAGGAAAATAGTAAATTTTTTCTACAATTATTATAAATATTTTAAATAAAGAATTAATAAAAAAGATTCATAAATATTTTTTGTGAATTTGGAAAAGTTTAAAATATAAGAAATATAGAATATATGAAAAAACATTTTAATTATTATAATAAAAAAATTTGATAAATAAAAAAAAAAATATTAATTGATAAATTAAAAAGGAAGAAAGGAAAAAATTGTGATATTTTAAATAATAATAATTAAAAAAAATTTATTTATATATATAACAATTTTTCGTAGTTCTCAGTATATTCTTTATTTTCAAAATCAATTTCTTTTCATTGTTTTTTATTATCATCTATTTATTATTTTTCATTTTTTTAATTAATTTGTTTTCTAATTTTACTAATTTTATATTCTTTCTTGAAAAAAATATTAAAAACCCTTTAAATTTTGAATAATCAATGATAATAAAAAATATTTTTCAATCTTTTTAAATTATTTATTAAATGAAATCATCTTCCAAATCTTAATAATGGATAGAAAAAATAAAAGAAATTATAAAAATAATATTTATATTATTTCTTTATTTATATATTCAGTTTAATTATCTTCATATTTATTAAAATTAATGTTTGCTCTATAACTGTTATTTTTTTTTTTATAGTCAGTCTTTATTAAATTATATGGATTATGATTTAAATTATTTTCATTTTCATAGTTATTTTCTCTATAATTATGAGTTAAATTATAAGAATTATTTCTTTGTATAATATTAATTCCTTGTCGTGGTGTTTTAGATTGTCTCTGAATATTATTAGAATTATTTGTTATTTTTCTGTTATTAATTAAAAGATTATTTGAAGAGGAAAAAGTTCTTTGTTTTCTTATTATATTTTTTTTTTTTTTTTCTGAATCTATTGTATCTGAAAAAAAATTATTATTATTATTATCATTTACATCATTATTGTTTCTTTGAAAATTTTGTATGTTATTTATTGAACTTTTAGAAGGAATTGTTCTGTTAGAAGAATTTGTATATTGTATTTTTATATTATTATTATTATTTTGAGGTGATATAGATATAAAATTTGTATTTAATTCATTATTTAAATTAACATTAAAATTATCATTATTTTCATTATAAATTGTTGAATAATCAAAAATATATTTTTGACTATCCTTATTGTCACTGTTAATATCAGAAATTAATTTAATAGAACTATTATGATTTATATAATTAAAATCTTGGTTATGATTAATTTTATTAATAATTTCTTCTGTATAATTATTATTATTTATTTTTTGAGAAGAAAGATTTTTAGAATGTGAATAAACTAAATTTGGAGTTTTTATAATATTTTCATAAGATCTGTCAGGAGAATAATTTAAGTTATTAGGAACAGAATTGACATCAATAGAATAAAAATTTTTATGATTTGGATAAATTAAAGTTTTTATTTGATTATTTATTGTATTATTAATAGATTGAGTTTGAAAAGAATTAGTATTAGTATTAATTGAATTTAAACTTGTATTATTTGTTATATTTATTGGTTTATGATATATTTCTTTTGATGAAGATGAAGGAAAAGATAATTTTGGTTTTGTTTTTAAAATATTATTTTTATTCCTTTTATCATTATAATTAAAATACTCATTATGATTATCATTTTTATAATAACCTTTTAAATATAAATTATTAACTGATTTATTGTTCATTAAAGAATTTCTGTTAATATTTAAACTTTCATTACTAGAAAACTCATTAAAATTATAATTATCATATTCAGAATAATTTCTAATTAAAACATTATTTTTATTTCTTTCATTTCCACTATTAAAGGTATCATCTTTATAATTATTAGTAATATAATTATTTTCTTTAATTTTCATATTAAATTCATTTTTAATAAATTCTTCTCTTTCACTAACTCTATCTTCTCTAGCTTTAATATTTTCTTCTTTTTCATTTAAATATTTTTCTTTTAATTTTAATTCATTTTCTTTTTTAATAATTTTTTCTTCTCTTTCTTTTAAACTTTCTTCGAATTTTTTCATTTTAACATAATTTTCTTTAAACTTCCTTTCTTTAACTCTAAAATTAATTTCAGGTAAATTTAACAAGTCCCAAGTAAAAGGACGATTATTAGGATTAATATTAATTAACCATAATATAATTTTATTTAAAAAACTAGAATATTTAACATTAATTTTTTCAACTTTTCCACTTTTAATTTTTAAAGCTAAACTTAAATGATTATTAGCTTCAAAAGGAGGATGTAAAGTTGTTAATTCATAAAGAAAACAACCAAGACTCCAAATATCACTTTTTTCATTATATTTATGGTCATTAATTTGTTCTGGACTCATATAATATGGAGTTCCTACATTTGAATATGCAAAAATACTTTGATTAGATAATATTTTACTTAAACCAAAATCACCTAATTTTACATTATTTTCATTATCTAAAAATATATTTGAAGGTTTTATATCTCTATGTAATATTTTAACATTTTTAAAAGTATGAATATAATTTAAAGCTAAAAGAACTTGAGTAAATATTTTTAATATTATATCTTCTTCTATTAGTTCTTTATTTTTTTTACATCTTTTTATTAAATTTCCTATATCTCCTCCTGAACAATATTCCATTATAATATATATTTTTGTATTCTTTTTATCTATTATTCTATCATAATATTTTACTATATTTGGATGATGAAGTTCTCTTAATATATTTATTTCAGAAACTATATGATGTTTATCTTTTTCTTCCATTTTACCATAATCTATTTCTTTCCATACTAATATTTTTCCATCAGATATTCTACGAATTTTTGATATTGAACCAAAATTTCCTTTTCCTATTATATTTATATGTTCATATTTTTCCATTTTATTTAAATAATTTTTAATTTTCTTTTTTTGGAATTAAAATTAAATTTTTTTAAATTAAAAAAAAATTTTTCTATTTAAATATTTCTTTCTGAATTTTAGAAATAAAAAATGTATATAAAAATAATTTCAATCATATATATATTAATTTCATTTAGTAATTGTTCCAAAATATTAAAGACAAAAATTAAAAATCAAAGAAAATTAGAAGAAACAATTTCATCAACTCAAAAAGGAGAATTGTTAAAATCAGAAAGTTCAATAGAAATACAATTTCAAGAAACATTAAATCCAATTTATTTAATGATATTCCTTGAAAATTGTTATTTAATTGCAGAATATAATAATGAAAAAATAAAACCTGTAAATAATTTAATACAAATTTCTTATTCAAATTCATATAATGTAACTTTAACAAATTCAACAGAAAATAAATTTAATTGTACTTTTTATTATGGAACTTATGATGAAATTGGGTTAGAACTTAAAGAATCAATAAATTATAATTTTAATAATGCTCAAAATTTTGTTTTTTCTTTTATTTCTGAAAATTATACAAATCCAGGTTATTATATAACTTTAAACAAATCAAAAGAAGGAGAATTAACAATTAAATTAAATACATCAGATAATGAAAAAGAAATAATAGTAAATGATATAAATCCATATAAATCAATATATATTAATAGAAAGAATTTATTTAAAAAATGTTCAAATTTAGAACCTTATAATTGTACTTTTAATATATATATTAATGGGGAAGATATTCCAATTCATATATTAATAAGAAATGCACATGATGAACCAATTCCTTCATATTTCCCTCCAAATCAATTGATAATCGGAGTTTCAGAAGCTTTTAATATTTTATATTTTTATACTGATATTCAAGATAGTCAAAAAGGAGAATTATTTGTAAATTATAAAAGAGGGGGAAATATTAGTTATAGTTATATTATTTCTAAAGATAATAAATCTAATTTAGATTATGATTATAATAATAGGAAAGTTACTTTTGATTTATCTGATACTTCTTCAAATTTAAATTGTGATAATGGATGTATATTATATTTTGGAATTTATATTTCAGATTATAAAATTGATGATGCTGGTGATTTTTCTTTTTTTTTAAGATTTATTGAATCAAATAAAAAAACAACTGTAAATTTAATATCTAATGAATATGTTTATGGGAATTTAACTTCAAGTGAATCTGATCTTTATAAAATATATATTCCAAGGACTTCAATGATATTAAATATTTATTTTATTAGTGAATTTTGTGAATATGAAATTGAAGAAGATATTGCTTTAGTTAAAAGTGAAATTGATGATAATGGGAATATAATTAAACTTTCTAATTTTTCTAATTCTTATTTTACTTTCATAATTTCACCTAAATTTAAAAATTCAAATAATTTAATTTATACTTTTAAATTAGTTTTATATGATAGTAATCAAACTTTAATTCAAAAAATTAATTCTGAATTTATGGAATATTGTAATATTACAAATGAAAAAAGTGATTTTTGTTATTTTGCTTTTCCTTTAAAAGATTATCAAAATTCTTCTCAAATTTCATTTTATGTTTTTAATGACGAGTATCCTTTTACTTTTTCATCAATATTAACTTCAAAAGAAATTGATTTTGATGATTTAAATAACAATAATTTAAATTCTGGTTTTTCTGGAACTTCATCTGATAATTTATTAATTCATAATATTAAAAAAAGAGAACAAAATAGATATATTTTAATTAAAATACAATCAAATGTTCCAAGGAAAGATTTATCTTATATATCACATTTATCCTAGTTATGAAAAAAGATTTTTAATTCCAAATTCAATAAATCTTTTTGATTATCAAGATTATAATATAAAAATAATGCTATGTAATCAAAGTAATAATAACGAATCTTATGATTTTATTCCAATTAATTATAAAGGTCAATATAATATTTCCACTTATAAAAACCAATCTTTTGAAAATGAAACATTTTCATATATTATTAATCCATATAGAGAATATGAAAATAATTCTAATAATTTGGAATTAACTTTTAATGGAGAGGAAGGACATTTCTTAATTAAAACAAAAATAAATAATGTAAATTATTATTCACTTAATTTTCAAAAAAATCAAACTTTAATTTATAAGAATGATGAAGAAAATAGTGAAAATGAAGTTTTAATTTGTAGAAAAAAGCCATTAGATTTGTTAGGAGAAAATATAACATATTATTTTACAATAAATAATGATAAAGGAAATTATGATTTAGAATATGGTTATATATCAGAAAAAGAGCTTTTACAATATTTATCAAAATCAACAACAGAATTAAATATTCAAAGTTTTTCAAATAGTATAATTGGATATAATAAAGAAAAAAAAATCGGAAATTTTTCAATTTACCAATCAGAATTAGAAGAATTGGATAACTCAAATTATATTTGTATAAATTTACAATATAATGATATTGATAGTGATTTTATTATTAAATTTATTGAAAGAAATTATTCAATTCCAAATGTTGATAATGATACTTTAACTGTTTATTCAACTGAAGAAAATAAAACTAGAGAAACCAAATTATATAGTCAGAAAACTACTGGATTTAATTTTTATTCAAAATCTAATTTCTTTTATTTTAAAATATATTTCTTTTTACCTCCTTATTTCAATATATTTTTACATTCTTTCTCGGATAATTCATATTCAGATTATGAGAATAGGCAAAATGATAGTTTTGGTATATTTAAAAGTAGAAGATTTGGAAGAAGAAATTTATATTTGGTTAAATTAAATCAATTATATAAAGGATTAAGATTATATTTTTATAATACTAAAACTAGAAGATTTTTAACTGAAGAAGAAGAATCAACAATTGATACTTTAATTGGATTCGAAAATGCAGATGATTTTTCAAATTTAAATTCATATGATATTTCAACAAATGAATTATCTGTTTTAACATATGATAATTTGACAAAATTAATTTCATGTTCTCCAGTAATTAATGAAAATGGAAATAATTATAAAAATATAAATTACAAATTAAATATTTATAATTCAAATATTTCTGATGATGAAATTGATCAAATTAATGAAGAAGAAAATTCAATTAAAACTTTAGAAGGATATTTAAATGAAGAAAATAATAATATAGAATTTTTAATAGATAATGAAGATGAAAATATTAAAGATCAAAATGTTAAATTATTAGTAACTGCAACTATAAATACTTATGAAAAAATAAATTATAATATTACTTCTATTGATATGAGTTCAAATTCAACTGATACAGATGATAAAATTTATAAAGGTCCTTATGATAATATTTTTTTAACAAAAGAAAAAAAAAAGAAAAAAAAATGGTGGATTGCTTTAATAGTTATTGGAGGTGTCCTAATTATTGGAGGAGTTATTTTGGCTATTTTAAAATGCAAAAAGAAAAAGAATAATAATATTGAAAATTATGGTGATAAAAGTTCTGTTAATTTACAAATTGAACCTGATTTGAAAAATGAAGAACATACTACAAATAAAAATATTAAAAAAATATTATAATTAATTAAATTAATTCAATATTGTAATTTGATTTGTTTATATATTTTATATTTTAAAAAATAAATTTTTTTAATTTTTTTTATCGTTTTGATATCTAGTTTAAAAAGTATTTGTTTATTTTTATAAATAAAATTATTATTTGAATATTTTTTAAAATTTAATTTTACATATGATAAATATTTATTTAATTTAAATATATATAAAAAAAGTATTTCAATATTTCTTATTTTTTGTAGTATTTGAATTTTTATTATTTGAGTAATTAGGGACTGTTTTCCTATTTTGAATAGGAGTTATACTTCTATTAATATTTTTATTATTATTAAATTTTTGATTTCTAATATTTTCGTTATTATTATTACTATTAGTACTGATTTTACCCATTCCATTTTTTTTTTTCTTTTTAATTTTTTTTTTTGGTTTTTCAAAATTATTTTCAATTTGAGAATATTCTTGACTTTCATAATGTTTATTATTAGGAATTTTATTTCCAGATCTTGAACGAATTTTACCTACAATTGTATCATTTTTTGGATTAACAGTATTAAAAATTTGATTAGAATTATCATTATCATCTTTATTATAATTATTATTATTATAGTTTCTTTGAATAATTAATTCTTTTTCTAATATATTTACTCTTTGTTCAAGTGTTTTATAAATTTCTAAAGTTCCTTTATTTTGAAGAGTATTACTATCTCTTCTTTCAAAAATATTTAATTCTGAATTTTTTTTGTTTTGAAAATTTTCATAATTATTTTCAAATATATTTTCAGGTTTTTTCGCCATTGTAAAATTACTTACAGAAGTTATATATGAATCATTTACTATATTATTATTGCTTATATTTTGTTTTTCATTATTATTTTGTAAAAATTCATCTTCATTTATCTCATTATTTAATTTATTATTATTTAATTCCAATAATTTATAATATTTAATTTTTAAATTGGAATTATCTTTTAAAATATCATACATAAAAGTTTCTATTTGATTTAATTTTTGTTGAAATTCTTCAAGGGAAATTAAAATATTATTTTGTTTTTCAATATTGAAATTTAAGGAAGTTAAAGCATTATTTGTAATATTATGAAAAAAAAGATAAGTTAAATGAATATAAGAATTATATTCTCTAATTTGGAACTTTAAATTATTAATTTCTTCATTATATTTGGTTTTAATAATTTCTATAGAAGAATCATATTCTGATAATTTATTTTTTAAATCTATTAATTCATTTGTTAATTCTTCAGGTACTTCTTTATTATTATTTTCATCTATATTTTTTTTAAGTAATTCATTTTCTTTTTTGAGTTTATTAATTTTTTCTTCTAAATTTTTATAATCTTGATAATTTATTTTATCATTTTCATAATTTGAATATAAATTTAAATTATTTATTCCTTTTTTTAAATTTTCTTTTTTTATGGTTATTTCATTTGAATATGTTTTTAATTGGTTGTTTGAAGAAATATTTGAAATTGATAAATTATTCATGAATGAATTTTTTGTTTTCGATGAAAAATTTGTGTCTTTGAAACTTGAATTATTATATAAATTATTATTATTTTCTTTCAATAAATCACTAGAATTATTTTCTTTTTTTACTTGTTTATTATCAGAAATTTGTAAATCATTTTCATTCAAAATATTTTTATTATTTATTCTATTTGAAAACAAAATTTCTTTACGATTGTCTTTTGATAAATTATTTAATTCTAAATATTAATATTAATAATATATAATTTTTACGTTTTTGATGTTCTAAGATAACGTCATCAATCCAAGAACTATTTTCAACCATTTAATAATTAATAATTTAAAAATTAAAAACATTAAAAATTTTAAATTAAAATTTTAAAACAATAAAAACAAATATATTTGATGTTTAACCATAATTTCCCAAAAAAAGGAAAATTCTAAAAAAAGTTTAATTTAAAATTTTTATTTTGATTGACCTATAAAATCATAAATTAAGTCAACATCTAGACCAGCATAAATTAATTTTTTCATACCATCATCACATTTATCAATCATTTCTTCAATTTTATTCATACTATAAGCATTATCTTTATATTTTCCATATTCTTTTTTAAGATCATTTTTACTTGCCTGAATATTAAAATCAAATATTTTATTTATTATATTTATATATTTTTCTTTTTCTAGCAATGCATTATCATTAAAATTATATTCATTAAATTTATCATTAATTATTGTTTTTATTGTATTTTTATTTTCATTTGAAGGTGTCAAATTGAAGCAATTATATTTTTCAATTTTTTTTTTAATTGTATCATATTTCCTGTTTATTAAAATATTTTTTTCTCTTTTAAAATATTTATTTTTTATTCTCTCGAAATTCCTTTGTTCTATATTTTGTCCATTTATATTTGATATTGAATTTGAATTATTGTCTGTTTTTGGCTCAAATCCATTTGACTTCAAATTTGAATTATTATCTTTTTCTTCAGATGATGCTTTGGGATTTTCTGACAATATTTCTATAAAAGGATTTATGCTTTTTAAATTATTTTTATTTATCTTGTTATTATTATTATCATCAAAATAAGATTCACCAATTTTTTCTTCTTTTTCATCTTCTATTTTATTATTTATAATATCTTCATTACTTATTTTTGGTACTTTTATTTCTTTTTTTTGAGATAAATTTTGTAATTGTTGGAAAAAAGCTAATTTAAAGGTATCAAATTCATTTTGTAAACTTTTTAATTGAGCTTTCTGATTTTTCCTTATTTTATCTAATTTATCATTTATATCTTTATTATTTTCATTTATAAAACTTGAACGCAACATTGAATATTTCAATGTTTTATTTGTTTGATTTTTATTAGTATTCTTTAAATTAGTATTTATTAATTCACTATTTTCTTCATTTTTTTTTTGTAACATTTCAATTTCTTTTTTTAATTCTTTCATTTTTTTACTATCTCCATTTTTATTTTGAGTATTAGTGTTATAGATTGTTTTATATAAATCTTCTTTTACTAAATTTAATTGATGATCGAAAAACATTTTTTGATAATTTGTATTTAAATTTATTAAATTTCCTTCTTTTAAATTATGTAAATTTAAATGTTTTCTTATAAAATGTTCATGAATTTTTTCATATTCTTTAAAAGATTTTCCACATATATCACAGAAAAAAACCCCTTTTTTTTTCATATCTTTATTTGTAAGAAAAAAAATTTCTTTTGGAATTAAATTTTCATGTCCTTTATTAATTAAAAATGTTTTACATTGATTAATTTTTTCTAAAATATTTATTTTCTTTTCATTATTCTTTTTTAATAAAATATCATTATCTGATTTATCGTAGTTTAACTCATTTCTTCTATCTTCATTTTGTTCAACAATATTTTCTAAAATAGAGTTTCTTTTTTTTAATTCTTCTTGACATTGAAATAAATATTTTATTATTTCTTGAAAATAAGGAATTAAGAAAACAAAATCTTGAGTATTTTCATTTCTGTCGAAATTTCTAAAAATTAATATTGGTAACATTTTTTCTATAATATCTAAATCATTTTTTCTATTTAAAATTTTTTCAAAATCATATCCTACAATTTTTTTAAAAGAAGAATAAGGAGTTTCTTTATATGGATATTTATATAAATTTAATTCTCTTTCTAAAATATTATTTATTATTTCTTCATTATAATTATAATTGTTTGGAAAAATATTATTAAATTGTGTTTTTTGAAATGTTTTTGATTTATTTAAACCATCAAATGATTTATCTTCAAATTTTCGAAAATGAAAAGTTGACATTTTTATTATTTTAAATTTTTTATTTATGAATTCACCAATTTAATAAATTTAATCAGTTTTCTTAAATTTGAAATAAAAAAAATTTTGTTTTATCAGAAATAGGAATTTTTTAAGATTATTTACAGAAATTATTAAAGTATTAATAAAACAAAACCAAATATTTATTATTTTTTATTTTTAATATTTTTCATATTATAATTGGAAAAAGTGAAAGAAATTTTTTAAATATTTATTTTTATTTTATATATATATTTATTTAAAATCATATTTATAAAGCTTTATTAAAAATTACTTTCAAAATCTATTTAATATAATATAAGAATAAATTCAATATAAATATAATATATTATAATTTAATTCATTTTAATATTATTACCATCTAAATAAAATCCAAAAAAAAATAAAAGACAATCAATAAATTGCCAAATTAATAAAAAAAAAAAAAAACCAATAGAAAATAAAACACAAATAGATGCCTTAGGGTGATCTGTAGCTTCATTTTCATTGATAATTTCTTTAATCTGATAAATAGAAAAAAAACAGCATAAAAGAAGAATTAAATATAAAATTAATTTACATTCACCAAATTTATATCTTAAAGAATAAAAATGCCCAATTCCAAAGCCAAAAAAAAATTCTAGGATTCCAGCTTTTAATTTCGAAAATTGTTTATAATTACATTTTAAATCATTATATTTATAAAATGTATCATATCCTTTATTACAACTACAATTTAAATATATTGAACATTTCCCTCCTTTTGAATCACATTTTTCTATTCCACAAATTATTTCTGAATCTTTCTTTTGAGAATTTATTATTTTTATTAATATTATTATTGGGATTATATTAATTGTAAAATTATTAAATTTCATTTTTTTAAATTTTTTAAATTTTTTTATCATACAAAAAAAAAGAAAAATTGAAAAAATGAATTTTTCTTTTATATTTAATTAAACATATACATTTATCATTAAATTATTTGTTCTATTTATAAATATTACTTCTAAATATTATGAAAGAATTTTATTTTTTTTTAAATGTTTTTTCTATTTATATTGTTTGAGAAGTTTTTATTTTTAAAATTGAATTTGACTCTGAATAAAACTTAATTGATTGATATCATTTAATTTTAATTTCCAATTATAAATTTTATAAACATTGTTCATAGCTTCTAATGATTTTATTATAATAGGTTTAATTAAATCTTCTTTTATTTCATTTATTTCACAAAATAATTTAACCGTATTAAATAAATCATCATATCTTCTTAATTTAAATATTGCTATTTGATTTTTTGAAATTTTAACATTAACATTTAAAATTTCTGTATTTTCAAAAATAGGATTTGGTGTTTGAATTATATTATTATTTTGAATATTGAATTTATTAAATTTATTAGAGGTTTTTTTATTAATTGTTTTATTATTTAAATTAATTATATTTGAAGTTTCCCGGTTTAAATTTAAATTTTTTAAAGATATATTATCATTATTTTCTTTTATGATTATTGTTTCATTTGATTTTTCATTTAAAATTTGATTTAAATCTTTATTATTATTGTCAAAATCTTGATAATTTTTTTTATTTATTTCAAAAAAAATCTCTTCATTATTTAAATTTAAATTTTGATTCTCTTTAATTATATTTTCAAAATTATTATTTTCATTATTTTCATTTTCATTAAAACTTCCATAACTAAGACAAAAAGTAGATTCATCGGTATTATCAATAGATTCCTTTTTTTGAATTGAATAATCTATTTTTTTTTCTTTATTTTCTTCGTCATAAATTTTTTCATTATTTGTTGAATATATTGAATAATTATATTCATTTTTTGAAATATTTATATAATTTTTATCATTTTCTTTTGTATTTGTCCAATTATAATTTGAATTTTGTTTTTTGAAGTTTATTTTTTTTGAAATATAATTTTTTGAATTTGTGATTTTTTTGGTATATTTTTTTTTTGTAGATGATGAAAAGTTTTGATAATAATTTGATTTGCTAAATGTTATATATTGATTAGAATTTATATTATATGATTTATAGTAATTATTTGATTTTTTGTACATTTGATTTTTTTTAAATTTTTTTTAATTTGAACTTTTATACTTATGAAAATAAATAAAAGAAAATGGTTTAATTTAAAAATTAAAAATAATTTAAAAAAAATAAACTTTAATTTTGTATTTAAAGAAAATATAATAGTTAAGTATAAACGAAATAATATAAAGATTGTATTAAATTATTTTTTCGAAAAATATTTTGTTATAAAATATTTTGATAATTTATTATTTTGTTGAAATTTATTTCAATTTAAATTATTTCAATAAATTTTATAAAGATAAAAAATGTTAAACTATATAATTTTATCGAATTTATAATTATGTAGTTATTTCTCTCAAATTTTTATTATAAAATGGAAATAACAAAAGAATAAGATAAAATTATTTCATTTTATTTTTATTAAATTCTTTTGAAAATAATTAATATATTAGAATGAATTTAGATAACGAAAATGAAGCTCAAAATATTGATATAGTTCAAAATCAAGAAAGAAATATAAATCAAAGAAAAAAAAAAACGAACAAAAATAAGAGAAATATAAAATTTTATACCCCATTCTTATTATTATTTCTTTTAAATGTATCCTTATATTTATCATATAATTATTTTTCATTAAAAATATCAGATTTTTCGATAAATTTATATACTATATTAATAAAACATCAATATTATAGAATAATAACTCATCATTTTATGCATTATGGAATTTGTCATCTTTTAATTGAACTTTATATTACTTTTTATATAAGTAAATCTTTAGAAAAAACAATAGGAACATTTTATACTTTTATAATAATTTTTATTATGATAATCATGAGCTCTATTATTTATATTTTAATAGTACTATTGTTTAAAATAATTAATAAATTGATTGATATAAATTACAATGGTGATTTTATGTTTGAATGTGGAATGTCTTCTCTTTTATTTTCTTTCTATTCTTATATTTTTGAATTTAGGAAAAACAAAAATAAACAACTTAAAATATTTGATAGTTTTATTATAAAAATGAGATTCTCTTCTTTGTATATTTTATTTTTTTTATCACTTTTTACTCCGAATACAACATTTTTAGGAAATTTATGCGGGATTTTTTCTGCTTATATTATTCGAATTAAGTTTGGCTATTCTATTTTACCTAAATATTATGGAGTGTATGATTTTGAAAAATTTTTTAATTTAAATAATTACAAAAATTGGTATATTAGTATTATTGAGCCTAACAAAGAAATGAAAGAAATATTTACTGAAATTTTTACAAACATTGATTTTCAATCAAGAGAACAAAAAAGAGAAGAATTAGGAATTCAAATGAAAGAAATTGATAATGAAAATGAAGAACCTTAGATACCAAAAATAATAAAAAATAAAAATTAAATTAAGTTAATTAGAAATATTTATATATTAAAACAAATATAATTTTTTATTCAATAAAAAATAAAACTAAATTGAATTTTTTTCCTTGAAAATAATATATAAAAAATTGACATAATTAATAATAAATTTTATTTTCTTTTATATATTAATTAATATCATCAAAAATATAAAATTAATATTTAAATTATTTTATCATATCATTATATTTTTTAAAAGAAATTTCATCATTAACATCTTCATCATTTTATTTATAATTTCTTGAAATAATTTTTCAACTTCATTACTCCAAAAACTCCTTTTAATTCGTTTAAAAGTATTTCTCAAAAACTATATTTATCCAAAAAAATAAATTATAAAATATTTTCATCTAAAAATATTTTTAATTTAAAGACCCTCTTACAAATTATTCATATTCATTATATTTATTATTATATATATTCTTATATATTTCATTTATTATTAATTTTTTTTCAGAAAAATATTTTAAATATTTTAATAATCCTTCATAAATTTCTTTTTTAGATAATTTATCATTTACTTTTTATTTAAAATAGTTTTTATTAATATTTTTTTTTTCATTAAATTTTGAAATTATAAACAAGATAAGTTAAAATTAATTATTGTAATTTTTTTAGGTTTGTACATAATTCAATTATTAATAATTTTATTGATATTTATTAAATTATATAAAATAATCTTTAATTGTAAATAAATGAAATCAAAATGTTTTATAACATCTTTAGCATTAATTCTTTTATTTACATTCATTTATAAACATCGGTTAATTAAATCTTTAACTTCTTCATATATTTTTAAATTATTTTTATTTAAATTTTCATTTTTTTTAATTTATCTTTCATCTCTTTCATTAAAAGGGACTTTACCAAATAATAAAATATATAAAATAACTCCACAAGAACAAATATTACATTTTTCATTATATTTTGTATTTAAAGGAATAATATAATAACAAATTCATAAAACTTTATTTTTTATCATTTTACTTAATTTTAACATTTCCAAAATCATTTAATTTAATATTATAACAATTAATTTCTGTAACAATACTTTCAATTATAATATTTTCTGTTTTTAAATTTCGATGAATTAATTTAATTGTATTATGATAATAATTAAAAACTTAATATATTATATTTTTGCAATTTTTTCTGAAAAATAACCTTTTAATTTAAATGATTTAAATAATTCTCCTATATTACAAAATTCTGTTATTTTATAATATCCATCTTATTCAAAAAAAAAATTCAAATACTTTATTTGGTTGAAACTAATTTTTTTTAAATATAATTTATTATTTCTTCTAATTGTTTGAATTATTTCTTATTTTGATGATTCTTTTCATTTTTCTGTTTTTACACATATTTATTCCAAAAGATTTTTTTCCTAATCTTTTTATTATTTCAGATAGAGCTTTTGAATTTTTTATTATTACAATTATTTATTATTAAATCTTTTATAATTTTTTTTCTTTTATTCTTTTATTAATTATTTTGAATTAAAATCTAATATTTTTATTCCTTTCTCTTTATTTATTTTATATCTTGTTATTGTTGATTTTTTTTCTTCTTTAAATTATTATTTTGAATTTAAGAAATATCTTATTTCCCATTTTTATCTTTTTAATAATTATTTTTTTTTTTTCTTTTTTTAATTTTTGATAATTTTTTTTTAAGAACCTATTTTTCTTATTACATATTCTTGTTTTTTTATTTTTATTTCTTTTTGATTTAATAATTTTGTTTATCTTTGATTAATTTATTATTTGAGAATTTTAAATATTTATTTTAAAGATTTCATTATATATTGAATTAAGAATTCCTTTATTTATTTCTTATATTAAATATTATAATTTTTATTTAAATTTTTATAATCTTTGTTTTTATATTTTTAATAATACTTACTATTTATTTAAAAATTTTTCAAATTCATCACATCTTTTTATTTACATAATAATATAAATTAATATTTGAAATAAGAAACTTCCTTCCTTTCAAACTTATTTCTAGATTTTTTATCTAAAAAATTATTTTTAAAATATTCACAAATTTTTTTCCATTAGTTTTTTTTCATTTAATTTATCAATATTCTCTTTATATCTATTCATTATATAATATTTTTTATTATTATAATTAAAATCTTTCCTTTAAATATTCCATATTTCTTATATTGAAAAAAATACAAATGAAGTAGAAAAGAGGAATAAAGAAAAAGGAAAAAGAGGAATAAGAAAAACTAATTCAAGTAGAGAAACAAAAGTATTTAAAATAATAATGGCAATGTTTTTTTTATCAATATCTGTTTTTGCTTTTATAATATTTATATTTTATTTAATTTGGTTAAAAAATTCAAGAATATATTTATTATACTATCAAAGAGTCACAGAATTAGAATCAAGACATATGATGTTATTTAATAGTTTAAGAGAATATATGTTTGATGAAAATTCACAAGTTAATTCTTCAAAATCATTAGATTATGTAAATGGATTATTAAATATAATTTTTATTACTCAAACCGAATATTTAAGATATTTAACAGAAAAAAGAAATGTTATTCCAGGAGGATTTAAAAAAAAATTTGAAGAAATATTTTTAACTTCACCATGTAAATTTTCAACTTATTTTCAAAATGAAGAAGATTGTAATAATTTTATGTCAAAATCTCCTAGTTTTGGTTTTTATGTTTTAATTTCTTCTTTTCTTGAAGAAATGAGAATTATAAAAGATTCTTCTGAAAAAAGATTTCAAAATCAACATTTAACGAATTTTACTTTTAATTTAACTTTAACAGGAACTGAAAAAGGAAAAGAATTATGGCCTGAAAATATTGAAGATCAAATTATTTATAAAGAATTAGATTCTATTCAAGAATTTTTAGTTGATGATAGACATTTAAATGCTAATATTATTTTTATTCATTTATTTGTTCCTTTTGTTAAAACTTTAATTGATGAATTAAGAAATTGTATTTCACAAGGAATTAAAAATAATAAACTCATTTATATTATTTTAACTTTTTTTTTTATTGTTGCTATGATTTCTATTTATATTTTTATTTGGATGCCTTTTCAAACTAATTTAAGTCAAACTATTTTTAAAACTAAAAATATGCTTAATATTATTCCTAAAGAAGTTTTATCTGAACTAACTAATATTCATAAATTACTTGATTTAGGACAAAAAAACATTAAAGGAAATACAAATAATTAATTTTTTTAAATTATTAATTTTATATTTATAATTAAAGAATAAATTTTATTTTTAATTTTTTTTATAAGTTAATTCTTTAAAAAAAAGGAGAAAATTTAAAAAAATAAAATACAATATTTTGATAAATTAAAACATTCAATATTTAATATTTAATATTACATAATCCCTTTAAATTAGGAACTTTTTTAATCTAAAAAATCCAAAATAAAAGAAATAAATAATAAAATGAATTCAAGTGTATCATTTGAGCAAAACTTTGAATCTAAATATAAGAATGTAAGAAGAATATCTCAAAGAAATAATTTGTGTATAAGAAAAGATGATAATAAATTTGTAATAATAAAACAAATAGATGCCAGAGATTATGAAGCAGAATGGTATTTTAATAATGAAATAAATATAATGAAAGAACTTGCAGGACCTAATTCTACTGTTTATTATTCACATTTTAGAACAAGAGATCATTATTGTATTGAAATGGAATATGATAGTTCAGTTAATTTATCACAATATTTTGAAGGAAGAGGACATTTTTCATTACAAGAAATAAGATATACTTTGGAGCAATTAAATAAAGTATTTAGAGAAATGAACAATAAAAAAATAGTCCATAGAAATTTAAAATTATCAAATATTTTACTATCATATAGTCATTTAACAGATTTAAAAGTAAAATTATGTGATTATAGTTTAAGTATGGTAAAACCTGATGATGATGATCTCAGTCTCGATTTTTCTGAATTTCAAAATGAATCTAATAGTAGTATATTCAAATCTTCAGATAATAAAAAATTAGACCTTACAAAAGAAAGGAAACGTACTTCACATTATTGTGTTGCTCCAGAAACTCTTTTAGATAATATTTTTTCCCTTAAAAGTGATATTTGGAGTTTAGGAATTATTATATATTATATGTTTCATAAAAAGTATCCTTTTGAAGCACAAAATGAAGTTAGATTATATGCAGAAATCATTAAAAAAGGAAATAAAAATTTAGAAACAACTGGTAATGAAATATTAGATGATTTAATTAAAAAAATGTTAACTATAGAACCTGATGAAAGAATAAATTGGACTCAATATTTTGATCATGATTTCTTTAAAACAGATTTTAGTGAATTAAGATTTAATTTTAATTGCCATAATCATTCTAAACAAGAAAGTAAATATTATTGTTCTAACTGTAAAAAAAATATTTGCCAAAATTGTCAAAATGATTGTAAAAGTAAAAAACATTCTGTAACTAAAATTTCTGAGATTGGATTTAATAAAAATGAAAAGCAAGAAATTGAAAATTTAATTATTGATATAAATAATAATATAGAAAAATTGACACAATTAAAAAACAATTTTTATAAGTATTTCAAAAATTTAACTTCTATAACAACAAATACAAATGCTTATGAAAAAGATCAAAGTAATAATTACAAATATTTTTTGGCAAGTACTTTAAAACAATTAAAAGAAAAGACAAATACGGATAAAGGAGAAAAAATTTTAAGAACAATAATGAATTTTTTCCCTTTAATACAAAATATAGTTATATTAGTTCAATTCCGGGAACTTCTTTTATATTATCAATAGCTTCATTTCCTTCAGGAAGATTAGTTGCAGTTTTTGATGATAAATCAATAGAAATATATGATGATAATTATAAAGTATTACAAAGAAAAGAATATGCCCATGAGGATAAAATTCGTTATGTAAGTGTGAAAGATGAAAATAATTTTGCTACATGTTCTAATGATAATAATATAAAAACTTGGATTAGACAAAAAGATAATTATCTAGAGAGTAAAGTTATTAAAAATGCTCATAATTTAACAATTAGAAAAGTAAAATTTTTGAGTGATGGAAATTTAATATCTTGTGGTTATGACCGTAAACTTAAATTATGGAAATTAGAAAATAATAAATATTCATTATTTAAAGAGTTTGATCATACAGAACCTGTTACTTGTTTCTTTGTTGCAAATGATAAAAATATTTTATTAAGTTCGGGGAATAAAATAACAAAATTATGGGATTTAAAAAATAATATAGAAATTGAAACTAAATCCCCATTAGAAACATATTGTCATGGAAAAAATACTTTAAATAGATTAGATACTGATAGATTTATTATTGGAGGAAGTCCTTTTGGTACTATATCAATTATTTCTCTTTCTGAAAAAAAAATTATTAGCACAATTAATAATAATTTTCAATGCTTTTGTATTTGTGTAACAACAGACAAAAGAAATTTCTTAATTGGAGGAAAAAGTTCTCTTATTAATGTTTATTCTTCTAAAGATTATAAATTAATGTTTAGCATTGAATTCCTTCATCATAATTATGTTAGAGGAATTATTAATTTAAATGATGGTTCTATTTCCTCTTATTCTGATGATAAAACTATTCAAAGATATAAACTAAATTAAAAAAAAATCATTAATATTAAAAGAGTAAAATAAATTATTGAGTTAAATATTTTAATTGTTTTTTTTTAATTTTTTAATAATTTAATAAATATAATTTAATTTTAAATGAATACTCTTTCTTCATTTAATGAAGAACAAGAAAATGAAGAATTAAGATGTTATAAATGCTTATATTATTTTTCTTCAATCACCAAACCTTATTTACTTCCATGTAATAAACATAATTTATGTATGAATTGTATAGAGGATTTAATAAAAGAAAAAAAAACATTTTGCCCAATTTGTAAAATACCTTTTAATAAAAATGATAAAAATAAATTTAAAGTAAATTTAGGATTTTTAAATTTAATATCAAAAATTTTAAAAAGTAAAATAATATTATGTAAAAAATGTAATAAAATATATTATTGGAAAGAACATTTTGATAAATGTGAACAAAATAATTTTACTGAAACTAATATACTTTTTTCAGAGATTAAAAAGTTATGTGAAGAATGTTTTACAATCATAAATAATAATAAACATCATAAAAATATTTTATCTATAAGTAAATCAATTATTAAAGATAGTGTTGAATATAATTATTCAAAAATCAATCAAAAATTTAAAAATAATTATTCTATATTTATAAATTGTTTATTTACAAATGTAAAAAATTTAAAAATAGAAAATTCTAAAAAAGAAATTATAAAATTTTTAGAAATGATAAAACAAAATAATAAATTATTTAATAATATAAATATAGAAGATTTACAAAATTTATTAAAAAAATATCAACATAATAATCAAACAAATAATTCAATGAATTATTTAATAAATAAAAATTTAAAAAAATCAAAATCACCATCTCCGAAAAAGATAATAATAAATTCTTCAAAAAATAATTTAAATATAAATTTAAATAATGAAAGTGATGAAACAGATATAGCAGATGAAGGAGCAATTCATAATTTAAAAATAAGACAAATTAAATTAAATAAAAATATAGAATATAATTTACCTATTTTTGAAAATAGTAACAATAAAAAAAAAAATATTTTTGATATAACAGACATATTAGATGATATTAATATAGAACAAAAACCAAAAAATAAAATAATTGTTGGTCTAGATGGTGTTAAAATTATAAGTTCATCATCAAAAGAAAAAAAGATTAAAAAAAGAAATAATAAAAGTGAAATGGATAATATGAATTTTTTAATTTATCTGAAAGAGGGAATAGAAACTTAGAAATAATTAAAAAAAATAATAGTCATATATTAAACAATGAAAATAAACAAAAACAAAATAATTTAAATAATTCAGATATAATATTTTTTATGAAATTAAAATTAACAATAATGAATATTAAAAAGAATAATAAATATTTTTTATAATTTGAAAAAATTCTTAGAAGAAAGTAAAATATCTCATTAAATTATAATTGTTTTTGACAGTCAAATGAAAAAAGAAGATTTATTATTATTTAGATTTATCATTTTAATAATTATAATTTTTTAAATTATTTATTTAATTAATTATTTAAAATAAACAGTAATTAAATTATTATTTTATTTTATAAAATTCCTTTAAGATAAGATGTTCATTTCTTTCCATTTACCAAATTCAATTATTGAATTATTATTATTAATAATTTTTTCAATTTCATTAGCTTATTTCAAAAAAAGTACATTAATATTTAATAAAAATGATTTAATAATTCCAGAATTTATTGAAAGTTTTTCTCAAATTTTTTTGTTTATATTTTATTATATTGAAAAAAAAATTTTAAATAATTCTCAAAATGAAACAGACTTTGATAATATTATGATTAATGATAATAAGAATAATACTATTTCTTGTTTATATTTGTTTGCTGTCATTTTCGATTTTTTATCATTATTTTGCCAGCAGAAAGAAATAAAATTTGAAACTACTGAAATATTAGGCTTTGATATGTATTTTCAACTTTTATGTTTTTTTACAATTGAAAAAATCATTCTTAGTAAAAGTCAAATGTTTTCACATCATTTATTTTCTTTTTTACTCTCTATTATATTCATTATATTTTTATTGATTTTTGATTATTTTTTGAATAAAATAAAATTTTCATTTATTTTGTTTTATATGATATTTGATTGTTTTTGTTATGCTTTTTTTAATTTATTAATCAAATATATTAATAATTATTATTTTATTAGTATTTATTATATAGCTATGATATTTGGAATATGTGAATGTTTTTTTCAAATCATTTTTTATTTATTTAATCATAAAGAAAAATATAATTTTGAATTCAAATTAAAATATCATTATTGTATTATTTATTTTTTTATAAGTTTTATTTATTATTTTTTATTTTTTAGAATTACATCCAAATTAGAACCAATTATTGTAAACTTAATTAAATCTTTTACTTTTTATTTAATTGAATTATTTATATCAAAACAAATCTTTGTAAAATTCCACATTATTATAATAATTATTATTAATATATTCATATGTTTAACATATTTAGAAATAATTGAACTTAATTTTTGTGGATTAAATAAAAATTTAAAAAAAAATATAGAAGCAAGAGGAGAAGAAGAGACAAAAGTGCTTATATTAAATGAATAATAAACAAATAAATTTCTTGTTTAGATAAATTAATTAAAAATAAAAACTATTGAATTTAATTATCATTATTTTTTTTAATTTAAAAAATTTAAACTAATATAATAAAATTTTTAATTGTTTTTTAAAATATTTTTAATTATTGTGAATTTTTATAATTGAATATCTATTCTTTAAATTTTATTTTTAAATAAATCATTTAATATTTAATTATGACAATATTCATTTCATTATTTCATTACTTATATATTCTAATTAATCTAACAATAAAAATGTATATTCATTTTATTACTCAAAAAATAAAATTGAATTA
>JAJJKW010000571.1:0-17332 GCA_023805745.1 Isotricha sp. YL-2021b | reverse complement strand
CCCAATCCCCCATCCCCAAACCCCAATCCCCAATCCCCCTTTATTTTTAGGACAATAAAATTCAAAAAAAATTAACTTTATAAAAATAATTTTTATTTTTTTATTAGAATTATTAAATTATTAATTAAATTAAGGCAAATTATTTACTTTTTAAACATTAAATTTTCCCTTTTTTATTATCCTTTTTTTCTTTAATTTGAAAAATTTTTTAACATTATTTAAAGTTTTTAAGTTTGGTTCATAATTAATTTATAAAGACTTTTATTATTATTCAAAATTTATTCTAATTCTTTTCCATTATAAAAAATTCCATTATTTCCAACTTCTTTATCATTCAATAAGTTATTTTCTTTATATTTATAATTTTTTTTCAATATCATTCCTATTTATTTTCCATCCACAGTATTTAATATAATTAAAATTAGAATTTCACCATTATTTAAATTTAATATATTTCCAATTTTTTTGAAAAAATAAATTGATTTTATCTTCAATACTTAAAATGCTCAATGAACAATAATTTAATATTGTTATTGATTGTTATTTTTTTATTACTTATTTTCCAAATTTTATTGATGCATTATCCAAATAAGACATAAAAGTTTTATTTGAAAAATATATTCCTTTAATTTTTTTATAATTTTATTTATTGCAATTAATTTTATTAAATTTTCCTTTTTGTTTTTATCCTAGATTTTATATTTTTATGAGAACATTTTACATAATTTTTTTTATCTTTATAATCAATATAACTTAATATATCATTTAAATATCTTAAAAAATATTAAAAATTAATACAAATATTTGTATAGAATTCTTATTTAAAATAAAATTTATATTACCCAATGAATAACTTTATCATTTATAAAAAATAATTAATTATTATTTTTTTACAAATATAAAATCCTATCAAAAAAAATTAAACATAAAATTCAAAGATATGAAATCATCCCTCAAAGCTTTAATTCTCCTTCTTCTTTTACTTGAAGTTTTTTCAAAAATCACATTCAAACCTTCAAATAGAAAATTACAAGAAGAAGAAGAAGAATACGAAGAAGAAGAATATTATGTAGATGATATAGTACCAATAGAAACATATCAAAGACGTTCAGTAAGAATAGGAACAACAAGAAGTTCACTTTATAGAATTTTCCATTATCATATAAATCCAATAAATAAAGCAAAAGAAGATCCAATTTTAACAATTGATTTATATATGAGAGTTTTTGAAGATGTGCAAATGTATATTTACACTGATCAAGAAGATATATATTATGATCCAAGAGATAAAGTTTTTAAAGATGCAATTTTTGAAACTGAATTATATAATTTAGACCAAGTAGTAATTACTGAAGGAGACTTTTTAACAGAAGAAAGTGATATTTATATAGTTATTTGTGCTCCTGAATCTGAAAACTTTAGAACTTTTATAACTGTAAATTTTAATAATGAATTATATGAAGTTTATAATATTTTCAGATATACTTATTATAATGAAGAAGCTAAAATATATTATTTCCATTTTGTTAGTAGTGAAGATACTAGACAAATGTATTTACAATTCCAATCATTTGCAAATGATCCAAATTGTACTTTACAAATTTTCACAGATGCTGATTTTGAAGATGAAGAAAAATATCGTAAAGACATAACAGAACTTCAAACTAAAGAATATTATGAATTAAAAAGAAATCAAGATTATTATGGAATATTAACATTAGATCGTACTAAAACAGCTAGTCATGGATATTATTTTGATGTTGCTTTTTCATTTTCAGATTATAAAAAACCAATTATAATTGATTTTGAAGATGGTTATTCTGAAGAATTTCCAATTATTGTAAGTCAAACTTTATATTATTTTATTGATGTTTCAAAAAATAATGAAGATAATATAATTATTCGTGCAAATTCAGTAGGAGATAAAATTAAAGAATATTCTTATGGATTTTTTAGTGAAAGTTCTGCTAAAGAAGTAGCAAAAGATTTTCATGATAGTGATTTTAGAAAATTAAATTCAGATCATTACACTTTTGTAGGAGGTGATGTTTATATTAAAGTTCCTAAAGGAAATGGAAAAATAATGGGTTTAGCAATTGATTTTAATTTTAAACCCATAAATGCTTGGGATAATATTGAAATATTTTATATGTTAAAAATATTAAAAGATCCAGTTTCTTATGGTGAATATCAATTAGAAAGTGAAACTTTATTATTTGTAAATCCTGAAGATTTTAGTAAAAATAATGGAAATATTTTAATTATTTCTACAAGTGCTTTAAATGCAATTTCTTTTGTTGATTTTGAAAAAGAAGAAACTGATGAAAGTGTTTTAGATTATTTAACAATGTATAAAAACCAATTTTATATTTTTGATAAAGATACTTTACCAAATGAAATTTTATTAGTTATAAATGAAGAAGAAACTTATTGTGAATTTAAATATAAATTTTATAATGATGTTGTATTATTTTCAAATAAATTTGATTCATATGGAAGACTTTTTTCTTTAAATGATTGTTCAAAAACTTATTTAATGATTTCTGAAGAAAATCCATATAGAACAGAAGAACAAAAAACATATCTTTTCTTTAGAAAAGTTTATGGAGATTCTCAAATTTTCTTTGGAAAAATTTTTGAATATAATAATGAAATTGATGCATTATTTTCAAATAAATATGTATATGATAATTTAATAATATTTGATGCAAATGAAGAATTCTTTGTAAAAATGACATGTAATACACCATCAAATATACATTTAATTTATTTTGATTCAACAGAAAGTTTTACTGCAGATACAGGTAATTTTTATCCAGTATATTTAGATTCAAAAAAAAAACCATATGATGAAAGAACTTTAGATATGGTTGCAAGAAAATTTGATTTTGAAATAGAATTACTTAGAGATAATAGTCAATTTGCTCAAAGTTTTACTTTTGAATTCCAAGAAAGAGAATTTTTCATTGATTTAAAAAATCCAAAAACATTTTTAAGTGCATCATTAACAGAAGAAGAATCATTAGAATTTTCTGATATAAAAGGAAGAAATTTAGTATTTTTCAAAATAGATCTTGAAGAAGATGAATATGAAAGATATGAAGAAGCAGTAACATTAACAAAAATACCAGATAATAAAGTTTTAGTATTTCCATTTGATAATAGATTTATGATACAAACATTTACATTAAAAAATAAAAGTGATAGAAGTGCTTTAGTTTGTATTTATAATGATTATAGTGCAGTATACATTCATCCAAGAGGAGGATCATGTTTTTATTTATTTGAAAAAGAAGAAAGAAAATTAACTTTCCAATTTGGAAATTTATTTAGAACTTGGAGTATTGTTGCTGATGAAGAATATTATACTGTAATGTCAATTGATGAAGATATTACTTTAGAATATAAAATTGAAGAAGGTGATGATCCTGGTTATGATGATTCTGATGAATTCGACGATGATGAAGAAGAAGGAGATCCTGAAGAATATCCTGATAATGTTGTTAAATCTTCTGTTATGAATACTTTTATTTTATTGTTTTTAATTATTCTTTGTGCTGGAATTATTGTTATTTTGAGAATTAATAAATATAATGATTCTGCTTTAGATATGGCTAAATATTCACTTGATGGAGGAATAAATTAAATAAAAAGTTAAAATATTTTCAGAGGATTTTGTTTTTTTTTAAAGGTTTTTTTTTAGTTTTTGTTTAGTTTAGATATTAAATAAATATTTAATAAATTGTTATCAAAAAAATTATTAGATGATATTTTTTTATTTTTTTATTTTAGTTTTTTATATAAAATTTATATTGTAAATTATTAAATAGTTTAATAATTCCAAAAATTTTTTTGGAATTCATATTTATTTTTTTTTTTCTTTTAAATTTAAAAATATTACATTTAATTGTTTTTATTGATTACTTTCTGTAAATTTTTTTTCAACTTCTTCTGCTTTTTTCTTAATATTTTCATCCAAAATAATTTTCTCTTGACTTTCTTTTTCAGTTTGTCTTTTTTTCTTTGCTTTTTCTAATCTTTTTTTTAATCTTTCATCTCTTTCTTTTTTTTCTTCTTCTGAATATTTAGTATTCACTTTTTTAAATTGAGTTTCAATTTTTATAGGTTCAAATACAGTTTCTTTTTCATCTTCTTTATCAATTTTATTCAATATATCTTTTACTTTTGATTCTATAACTAATGACATTACTGTATTTGATGTTTTTCCTTTTTTATCTTCTTTTTTATTATTATTTTCTGATAATAATAAAGGGTTTTCATCTTTTTTTTCTAAATTATTTTCTTCTAAATTATTTTTTTTTTCTAAATTATTTTCTTCGAAATTATTTTTTTTTGAATTTTCTTTTTTTTCTTCATTAATTTTTTCTAAGTTTTCTTTTTTTTCTTCTTTCTTTTTTTTTTTTAAAAAATTTTGCTCTGTTAATTTTAGATTTTCTTGAATCACATCTTCTTCATTATTAATTATATTTGAGGTTAATTTTTCTTCTTTTTTTGAAGAAAGATCTTTAAATTCAATTTTTCTTTTTATTCCACTATCATCTTTTTCAATATCAAGTAACTCTGTATTCTTTGTTTCTTCTTCATTTTTTTTTTTAAAAATTTACAACAAAATATACTACCCATTAAATTTTATTTATATTTATCAATTTTTTTTTAAAAAATATTTAAAATAAGTTTTCATATTTTTAAATATTTTTATTTAAAAGATTCCATAATTGTAATAATTGTAGAAACTTTATTCAATTATTGTTTTTATTAAAATGAACTTAAAACAATCTTGATTAATATTTGATTGATTCCTTCATATAACTTTTATTTATGTAAAATAGTATTTACCTTTTCTAAAGTTTCAATATAATTAATATATTATCAAGCTTTTTGATTCATTATTTTTTTTCTTATTTAAAGTATTATTTTCTTTTTCTTCTTTAAATTTTTTAATTTACATTTTATATTCATAATTATTTAAATTATTTCTTATCTAGAGAATTCTTAATCTTTGATTCTTCATAAAATCTTTCTATGTTGAATATTTTTAATAAAATCATTTTCCACTAATATATTGTTTTAATTTGTGAATGAATTTTAATATAATTTCAGTAGAATAAGTTTCTTATTATTTTAGAAAAATGTTAAAATTCCTAAATTATATTGTAAATATAAATTTTCATCTATTGTTTTTTCTAAAGATGGGAATAAATTTAAAGTATTATAAAACGTTTTTAATTCTCTTTCATTATTATTCTATTAAAATTTCGATATTGTTTTTAATTCCAGTGATAAAAATTTTTCATAAATTATTTTTAAGTTTAGATAAAAAAAAGAAATTCATTTCGATAATATATTCGTTTTAAGAAAAAATAGAAAAAAACTATCAAATTCTTATTTGTGTCATTTATATAATTTTTTGGTTTTATATTTTATAATTAAAATATATCTATAAATATTCTTTTGGCCAGTTTTTAGAAATATCGTTTTATCATAAAAATTATATTTTTTCCATAATTTCAATTTAATCACTATTAGTTTAAGAAAATTTCATTTATTATTACTTTTGAATTTTTTTTTATTTATTTTAGTCTATTTCAAATTATGAAAAATAATTAAAAGATATTTTTTTTGAAAACCAATTTTTTTTAAATTTTAAAATGGAGAATAATCACCATCATAATAATAATGATTCAATTACAAAAAGAACTTTTTTCAATAAATATAAAGCTATAAAAAAATTAGGAGAAGGTTCTTTTGGAAAAATATATTCTGCAATTAATATAAACACAAATGAAAAATTTGCTTTAAAAATGGTAAAAACAATTATAAAATTTAATTAAATAATAGGAATATAAGCAATCAAATCAAAATTTACTTGAAGCAGAAGCATATTTATTATGTTATTTAAAAGGATGTAAAATAAATAAAAAATTAAAATTATAATATTAAATTTTAGTTGGAGTTCCTTCTGTGAAAAGTTATGGTTATTCTGGTGAATATAACATTTTAGTAATGGAATTATTAGGAAAATCTTTAGAAGATTTATTTCAATTTCAAAAAAAAAAATTATCAATAAAAACAGTTTCAATGATAGCAATTCAAATGTTAGAAAGAATAGAATTTGTTCATAATAAATTTATTATACACAGAGATATAAAACCAGATAATTTTGTAATGGGAATAGATAATAAAGAGCATATAGTATATATTTTAGATTTTGGTTTAAGTAAAAAATATAGATCAACAAGAACAAGACAACATATAAAATTTACAGAGAATAAAAAATTAACTGGAACTGCAAGATATGCTTCAATTAATGCTTTAAAAGGTTGTGAACAAAGTAGAAGAGATGATTTAGAAGCAATTGGTTATGTTTTAATGTATTTTTTAAAAGGAAGTTTACCTTGGCAAGGATTACAAGTTAATAAAGGAGAAGATAGATATAAAAAAATATATATTAAAAAAAAAAATACTAGTGCTGAAATTTTATGTAATGGATTTCCTAATGAATTTAGAGATTATGTAAATTATACTAGAAATTTAGGCTTTGAAGAAGATCCTGATTATAATTATTTAAAAGGATTATTTTTTAACGTTTTACAAAAAGAAAATTATTATTTTGATTTTTGGTTTGATTGGTTTAAAGAAAAACCTAATATTCCTAATAGTTTAATTAATAAATATAATGAAAAAATTGAAAAGGAAAGAAAAAGAAATTTTAATTTAGAGATTAATCTTGATGATAATAATGATAATGGAAAAGAAGATTTGTTAAATGGAAAATTTTTGAAAACTGGAAATAATGAATTCAATAATTTTGGTTTTGATGGTAATTTAAAACTTCAAATGAATAGAAATTTAACAATGGGAAATGATATTAAAGGAAATGAAGAAAGAACTCTTAATAATGAAAAAAATAATAATAGTAATAATAAAGATGAAGCTTGTTTTATTTTTTAAATTTCTAATGAAATTTAATTTTTGATAGATATTAAATTTAAAATAAAATTTTATAAAAAATTATGAATATTTTAATAAAAAAATGGAAGATAATTTAAACTATGTAAGAAAAATATATAAATTACATGATTATTCTCAATTAATGATTTTAGTCATATTAAATTGTTTAATAATATTTTATTTAATACCAAGAGAATGTTCAAATGGTTATACTTTTGATTTAATTAAAAATTGGAAAATGAAACCAATAATGAATTTCAATCCTAAATCATCAAATTTAAATAATTCAATATATTATAATAATCAACAATTAGGACTTGGTCAATGGGAAGGAATAGTATCTTCATGTAATTGTTTATTGAGTTCTGAGCCTGAATATTATAATCAAATATTTAGAAAAAAATGTAATTTAAAAAAGTTAAAAAGTGGATGTGAAAATATAAATAAAATTCCTCCTATAAGTTATACTACTTGGAAAGGAATTTTATTAAATCCAATAATTTCAAATGATACTCTAAATTATATAGATTATATTAATGAATATTCTAATTTTGAATGTAAAAATGATTATAAGGATTGTGGTTATTTAGATTCAAATTATGAATTAAAATTATGTTTGCCAAAAATATTTGAATGCCCTATTAACCATATTTATATTGATAAAAATTTTATTCCTGAGCATTATATTTATCATTATTCAAATATTAAATTAAATGATGATTATTATTTACATTATACAAATGAAAAGAGAAATGGAATTGTTCTTGTTCAATTAAAAATATCAGAATTAATGCCTTGTGGAAATCCTTTTAATGAAAATAGAAAAAAAATGGAATATCCATTATATTCTATTGATAAATTTAAATGTGAAGATAATGTTGAAGATTATAGATTTTTTGAATTAGATTATGAAAATAAATCTATTTTATATTCTGAAAATAAAATTTTAGATGTGATTAAAAAACTTCCATTATATGAATTTAGTGATAATAATCAACAAATATTTTATAGAGGATATATTGGTTTGACTAAGAAAATTAAATTTAATCATGAAAATTTAGTTTTTTTTGAAAATTTAAAAGATAATTTAATTATTAATAATTGTATTAGATTAATAATTTTCTTAATATTGATTCTTATTAATTTTTTATCAATTAGAGAAAACAATAAAAGAGGATATAATATAAAAATTTTCAGGAGAGATATTATTATAAGAATAATTATAGAAATTGGAATTTTTTTCTCGTTATATAATTCTTTTTACCTTTTTTTAAATAATTCAAAGATTTATAATTTGTTGTTTAAAATAAGTTCAATTACAAAGATTGGAACAAAAAAAATTATTGATAATATTAATTTATTTTATTGTTTGGACCTTTATATAATAATTATTTTAATTTTCCTTTTATTTTTTAATCTTTTTTTTCTTTTAAGTGAAAAAATAGCAAAATGCTTTCCTAAAAAAAAAGAAGATAATCAATTAAATAATCAAAGTTCTATTAATGCTATTGGAAATCAAATTTTAAACAATAATCCTAATAAAGATCTTTCATTTGAAAAAATGAAAAAAATAAATTATGAAAAAGAAAATGAAATAGCTGAAAAAAATGATATAAATAATAATTATCTTAACCCTCAATTAAATGAAAATTCAATTAATGAAAAGCCAAAAAATGATATATAAATGTCTTTTCTTTTTAAAATTCTTTATAAATATTCATGTATTTGAAATAAAATATAAATATTATTTATTTACATTTTCATTTCTTAAATAATAAGAAATAATATTTAAAACTTTTAGATTTATTATATAAAATTCATAACAAATTGCTAAAGACATTTATATTGATAATTTCAATTTTTTCTTATTAAAATTTTTAATGGAAATATGGTAATAATCTATAAACAAATTTTTATACTTCTTATTTGATTTTGAATAATTTTGATTAAATACAACAAATAAATCAAAAATTTTCTTTATTTTATTTTTTATTTTTGATTTAAATTCAAAATGAAAGAAAATACAGAATTCAACCATATATTACCACAAGAAAATTTAAAATTAAAAAATGCCAAAAATAATTTATATACTTTTCCTAAGAAAAAGATAAATAAAAAAGGAGTGACTATATGTTGGTGCTTTACTATTATTTCTTGGATTACTTTAATTATTTTTTTTTATTTAAGTTATGTCAAAAAAAGTTTAGAATATTATTCTTTTGGTGTTTTCATTTTTTTTTATTTAATTCATTTATTATTTGAAATCATTTATACTATTTCTTATTTTAAAAGTGGAATATTTTCAATTCAAGAATTTATAAATTATATTAAATACATTATTAAAAAACCTATACAAATAAATTTATCAATCTATTCTTTGGAGAAGAAAAAATCAATTAAAAAAAGAAAAATTGATTATTATTCTCTGAAAGATATAAGTGGGTTATTAATTTTAGATTTAGATAAAATAAATAAAAAAAAATTTTCTTTTCTAAAATTAGCTTTTTTAATTGAAACAAATATTGCAGATGAAATAAGTTTTAGAGATTATCTATTCAATATTATTTTGTTAAAAAAAAAAAATAAATTTATTAATTGTAACACTAAGATTCAACAAAAAATAGAAGGATTGAATAGTGATAATTTTATTTTAGTTCCAAAAACTTATAAGAAATTTATGCTCAATAAAATTTTTTTATGTTTTTCAATCATTTTTATTTTTTGTGAAATAATAAAATATATCATTGAATCTTCAAGTTTTAAACAAACATTAAAAATAAGAAAATTAATTTCTTTTAGAGAAGATTTAAATAACGAAAAATATTATAATAAATATAGAAAATTTAATCCTATGATTTTAATAAATAATATTTTTATTTCTTTTGAAACTAATGAAACTGTAAAAATAATTAAAGAAAATTTTTTAGGAGAACCAACAGAAGAAGAAATTGAAAAATCTCATATTTTTTCATATAAAATTAAAAAATTTGAAATCCTTGATTTAGGTTATGAAAGTGCAATTATTAAAGACATTTCAAAAAATAGAAAAGAAAAGAAGGAACAAAGAAAAATTGATGAAAAAATAAATTATGAAATAAATGATGAAATAAATGTAATTTTATCTACTAAAGAAAATTATTTAACTTGTAATATGAATATTTCTTTGAAGAATAATGATACAACAATTGAAATTAATAATAAAAATGATAATGATTTAAAAGGAAAAAAAGAAAAAGTTTTAATGTTATCAAATGAAGATTTAATAAATAATGATGATTAATTGTCTAATAAAAAATATAGATAAATAAATTTTTTTTCAAAAAAATAATTGTCAATTGAAAATTTATTTTATTTTTATAAATATTATTATAGAATTTATTAAATAAAATTTAAAACATTTAATATAATATTTTTATTATATTAAAAAGTTAAACTAGTTAAAAACAATAAATAACTAAAGAAAATATAATTGAAATCTTATCCTTTGCAACAGTTTTTTTTCTCATTGTTATCTTTAATAGAATCCATTTTTAACTTTTGTCCTCTTTTTTTTAATTCTTCATTAGTTAAATTACTTAAATTTTCTGCATTAGGATCAAGATATTTAATAGCAATTAATCTAAATAATTCTTCAACTCCTCTTGATAATTTAGCAGAAGTTTTTTGAAAAATAGCATTTATTTCCTTTGCAAAATTTTTAGCATCATTATCACTAACTTCTTGAATATCATATCTATCATCTTTATTTCCAGCTAAAGCAAAAACTAATTAAAATAAATAAAAAAATAAATTTACTCATATTTTTTGGAGCATTTTGTTTAATTTCATTAATCCAATAATTTTTTAATTCATCAAAAGAAGTTTTTCTAGTTATATCATAAACTAAAATACAAATTGAAGCTTTTGAATAAAATACTTTTGCTAAAGCACGATATCTTTCTTGTCCAGCTGTATCCCAAATTTCAAATTTAATTGATTGTTTTTGTTCTTCTAAATATATTATTTTTGTTGCAAAAGATGCTCCAGTTGTTGACATTAAAATTTGTGAAAATTGATTTTGAATATATCTTGATATTATACTTGTTTTTCCTACTCCTGAATCTCCTATTAGTACAACCTTACATGCTAAGGCACATTTTTGTTCATCTCCCATTGTTTTTTTATTATTGTTATTTTTTTAAAATTAATTTTTTAATTTTTTTTTTTTAAGAGAAAAAATTTTTTTTTTATTTTTTTGGTTAAATATTATATTTTAATTTCTAAGTATTATATTTAAATAGATTTATTTATTTATATTTTATGGGGTTAGTAATCTTTTTCTTTTTGATTTTTGATCTTTTTTATTATTATATAGATTTCTTCCTATTTTATTTAAACTTGATTCAAAATTATCTAATTGAAGTTCAAAGAAATCATTTGAATAATAAATAATAGATTTTACTTTTTTTTTATTTTTATTATTCTCTGTATTTGAAACTATATTTTTTGAAAAATTTAAATAGCTTGTACCATTTTTATGATAAAATGGCTCATTTAAATTAAATTTTTCATTCATTATCCATTTTTTAACATCTTCTTCATTTAAATTTCTACTTTTATTAAAATTTTTTAATGACATTGTTTGAGTTTTAAAAAAATTTTGCTTAGGAAATAAAATTTGACTTTTATTATTATCATTTTTATTCATTAGAATTAAATTATTTTTTAAATTATTATTAGTATTATTATGATATTGATAATTTTTTTCAAAAGTTTTATATAAAGAATAAACATTATTAATTGGTTTTATATTTTTTATATAATTATCAATATTTTCAATCATTCCATTTTTACTTAATAATTCAATTTCATTATATAAATTTTTAATTTTTTGTTCTTTGTTTTTTGCCTTTCTTTTTTCATTAAATACTTTTATATCATCTTTAATTGGGTTTTTATTTTTTTCAGAAAAAACTTTTTTTTCAATAATATAGGAATTTTCCATATTTCTTAAAATTAAATTTTTTGTATCTATCATATCATAAACATCTTGGAATTTTCTATTTTTTTTTATTAAATTTGATAGAATCTGTTTTCTTTCTTCATCTAATTCATTCATAAATAATATTTTTTTATTTTCACTTAAATATCCATCATCTAATTTATTTATTTCACTTCTAACAGAAAAACTTCCATTTTTTTTATTCATTGAAAAAAATTTATAAACAATTTAATTTATTATTTGAAATAAATTTAAAAAAAATTAATTAATTTTTTCTTTTAATTAATAAATCAAAAAAATGACGTAAAATTTCAAATCCAAAAAAAAATCAATTTAAAAAAAATATATTGTAAAATTAAATATGAACTCACTTCTAATAATTTTTTTTATATCTTACGGAATATACTCTTTTTTCTATAATTTTCGTTTTTGGATAATATATATTTCCTTAACTGTAGCATATTATTATATAACTCAAGTTCAATTATCAAGTCAAATAAAAGATTTTTTAAGAAGAAAAATAACAATAGCAACATGGTCAAATCCTTTTGATCCTCAAACTTATACTTCATTAAAATTAAATATAACAAAAATAATACCTTATTTAGAACAAAAATCAAAAGAAGAAAATGTTCATATTACTCCAACAATATTTTCAATAAAATTAATGGCAATTATTTTAAATAAATATCCTGAAGTTTATGGATATATAAAATATGGAATTTATAGTCCAAAAGATTCAGTAGATATATGTTGTTTAGTTCAAGTTGGTGATGGAAAAGAATTAGCAAATACAACAATAAAAAATTGTGAAGTAAAAAATTTTCATGAAATAACAGAAGAATTAAATAATAGTGTAAATTTATTAAGAAAAAGGAAAAATAAAGATCAAATTACAAAAATGAATTTAATGTATTTTTTACCTACTTTTCTTTTAGGTCCAGTTATTCAAATTACAAGTTTTTTAAGTTCAATTGGTCTTTCTCTTGAAATTTTAGGTTTAAAAAAATTTGAATTTGGTTCTTGTGTTATAACAAGTATTGGTTCTTTAGGAATTGATAATTCTTTTGCTCCAATTCCACCTTTAACTTTTGCTCCTTTATTATTAACTCTTTGTTCTAAATATACTAAATATTATTATAATGAAAAAGAAGAAATTCAAGAAAAAATTATTTTAAAAATGAATTTCACTTCTGATTATAGATTTTTTAGTATTGATACTGCAAAAAAAATTGAAGAAGATGTAAGTTTTTATTATTTTATTTTTTATAGATTCATAGAATTGGAGAAAATCCTGAAATTTTTGAGGAAGAATGTAAAAAAATTCAAAATAGTAAAAATAAGTATAAAATTATTTAAATTTTGTTTTTTTTTTTTGATTTTTAAATTAAATATTTTTTTAAATTATAAGTTTTTATTCATTTTTTCATATTCAATAGAATAATAATATTATTATAATTTATTGGTTTTGTATTTTTATATTTTCAAATATAAATACAGTTAGTCCTTATTGAAAGAATTTTTTTCATCAACTTCTTCTTTTAGTTGATGATATTTATATAGAATTTGTGAATATTTTTCATTGTATAAATTCTTTAAAATATTTAAATTATCTTTAGTATTTATTATAATATCAAATAATTCATGTTTCTTTTTTTCTTCTATTTGATTTTTTAATAAACATTTTTCTAAATATGTGAATTTTTCATTCAATTTATTAATATAATCATCTTGATTCTTGGAATGTTGGATTAATTTTTCATTTTCTCTTTTTAATTGATTATTTTCATTTTCTAAGAATGAGATATATTCATCCATTTATTTATTAAATATTTCAGTCATTTTATTAATGTTAAATTTATTAAAACCCAATTTCCTAATATGACTTTTTTCAAATTTAAATTAATAAAAAAATATTTATATAAATAAAAAAGCATATTTAAATAGAATTATAAAAAGTTAATAAAAATTCATGTGATATAAAAATTTTTTATAAAAAAAGAAGAAAAGAAATAATCTAAGTTTTATATTAAGATAAATGAATCAATAAAAATTTTTTAAACTATTGAATATAAATTTTAGAAAATTGAAATTTTAGATAGACAATTATTATGTGAAAAAGTAAAATTAGGATTTTATTATAGCAATTTATAATCTTCCAAATGAGAAAATAAAATTTTATTTTGAATGAAATTAAAAAAATTGATTTCATAATTAAAGAAAAAAGTTAATTTTTAAATTTATGATTATGGATAGTTCAAAGAATATTTAAATTATCTTTTTTACTAGAAAAAAGATAAATTTGAAATTCCTTTTTTTTGAAACATTTAAATAAAAGAATAATATTTATAATTTTGGTATTTATTTTTAAATAATATCATTTCATCTATTAACAATTCATAAAATTGAATTTTTCTTTTTTATGAAATAATTACAAAAGTAAAATTAAAAGTAAAAAATTATAAAAAACATTTGAAAATACTCTTCTTAAATTATAACACCGAAAAAAAATATTCTCAAAATTAAATCTATATGCTTTATAACCATAGGTTTAATTTTAAAATTTTTTTCTGATATTTGAGTAAATTTTGAACTAAAAAAATTTTTACACTAAAAATAATATTTTTTATTTTTTTGGATAAAAATAATGTTATTCATTAATTAAAAAAAAATATCAAAAATTAAATTTAGCTTATTTAGTTATCTCAGTAATATTGAATAAAACTTAAATGGACAAGAAAATAAAATAAGAAAGGAAACCCCAAAAAAAAATTCATTTGAAAAAATCTAAAAAATAAAAAGGAAATACACCTATTTATCAATATTAAAAAAATTATTATATAAAAAATATATGTCTTTTATTAGGATACTCCTCTCCTAATTATAATTTAGTTTCAATCTTTTTCTCACTCTATTATTTTTAATCATTATTTTTTATTTTATTTTATCGTGAATAAACTTAGAACAAGTATAAAGTTAATCTATATAAAGCTTTTTATTTTTTTTTAATTATAGAATAAATGTTATATCAATATTAACATTAAATAGGATTTTTTGGAATGATAAATTTTCTTAATTCAATAAAAAAAATGATTATTTATTTTTTAATCTATAAATTCAAATAAAGGACTTATTGAAACAGTTACAAAGGTTAAAAGATTAACAAAATGATTTTCGTTCCTAAAAATTTATTATTCTTTTATATTTTCTTCATACTTTTTACTATTTTTTTGATATTTTTTAATTTTTTTATTATCCATAAATTGATATTTTGAACCAGTTTGTGTTTAGTAATAATAATTGTAATTTAAACATGAGCATAAATATAAAAATCATAATTTTCATTTAAATTTTTTTTTGTTGTTGAATTTATGGGAGGAAATTATTTAAAATATAAAATTTTGTTGAAAATTAGAAATTTTATTTTCAAATTTGTAAATTTCTAATTTTTTTCAAAAGATAAAATATTAAAATAGAATCATTATTGAATGTAAACTTTTAAAAAGAATATATTTATCTTTATTACATGTAAATTGAGTAAAATATATTTTTAAATTAATTTAAAATAAGGTGCTCAATTTTAAAGTTATTTTTAAAATATAATTTGTAATTCAATAATATTTAATTAAAATAAATAAAAAAATTTAATAGAAAAATATAATCTAATAGATATTCATTAATTAAAAAGTAATATAATTCATTCATAATTTAAATTTCAAAAAATAATTTAAAAAAACGAACCCACCATCAAACCCAGAAGAAATATTAGAATATTTAGATAAATTAAATGTAAATGAAAAAGTAGATAAATATTTCTTAGAACATCACAAAGATAATCATGGTATCTTGAAAGAAGATGAATTTAGAAAAATTTTTACAGAATTTAATAAAAGAATTGGAATAAAAGAAGAAGCATTTGGTGAAAAAGAATGGGCTTGGGTTTTGAATTTAATTAAAAAAAAAAAGGAGATATACTTAATAAAGAAGATTGTATTAAATTATATAATCAAATGGTATTAATTGGAAGAGATTATTTATATACTTTACCAATAAATACTACAAAAAATGTAGGAACTAAATTAAATAATAATAATAATATATTTCCTTTAATAAAAAAACATGTTTTTGAAGGTGATAGTATTAATGGTAAATCAATTAATACTTTAATTGATATTAATGATAAATTTTTTATTGCTACAATAGGTGCAAAAGGAAAAATAATTATAAGTAAATCAAATTATGATGTAATTTCTTATAAAAAAGATTTTGGATATTATGTTTCTTGTAAAATTAATTCATATATTCTTTCTGCTCAAAATTCTGATAATGAAGGTTCTTTATTATATTCAGATATTAATTTAAATAACATTGAACCAGTGGAAATGAGTGAAAAACATAAAAGTTGGATATCAAAAATAATTCAATTATCTGATAAAACATTTGCTACTTCTTCTGGTGATAAAACAATAAAAATTTGGGAAATAATATCTAATAAGAAAGTAAAATGTTTAAAAAGTTTAATTGGTCATTCTTTAGATGTTATTTCTATTATAAAGATTAAAGATAAAGATATATTAATTTCTGGTAGTTATGATAATAAAATAATTATTTGGGATTTAAATACTTATTCTTTTATAAGAAAAATTAATAATGTTCAGTGTTGTTTTATTAATAGTCTAAAGGAATTACCAAATGAAAGAATTGTTGTTTCAGAAGAAAAAAATATTACTTTTATAAATTATATGAATGGTGAAATTATTACTAAATTTAATACTAATGCTAAAGGATGTTGTTATGTAATTATCAATGATAATTTATTAGTAGGATGTTTTGATGGAAGTTATTTAAGTATTAATTTAAATAATTATAAACAACAAATCATAAAAGAAAAAGAAACAAATTATATTTCTTCTATGATGAAATTACCTAATAATATTCTTATTGTTGGATTGCATAATGGAATTATGAAAATATATAATCAGTATAAGTAATTAAATATAATATTTTATATAATTAAAATATATCACATTTAGTCACTTAATTAATTTAATTAAATCTATATTTTAAAAAAAATCAAATAGTTAATGAGGAAATAAAAAAGATTTTGGAAGAAAAAAAAATAAATAAAAGACAGATAATATTTGAAAGAATTAATCATGAATAAGAAAAAAAAAATGAAATATAAAATTTATTTAAAAAAATAATTGCTTAAATATATAAATTTAATTATTTTATTATTTTTAATGGAAAAAATGAATAATATATCAAATGAAACAACACCAACTATTTATAATTTTAATTCAAATGATGTTCCAAGATGTCCTGATTGTAATTTAATTTGTTCTCTTCAATTAAATTATAAAGAAGGAAATTCAATGA
>JAJJKW010002018.1:0-17339 GCA_023805745.1 Isotricha sp. YL-2021b | reverse complement strand
TATTTTAAATTTAATAAAAAAATATCTTGAACATGTTAGAATTCCAGTTGATTCTATTAAAATTAATAATAATAAAGAAAATTCTGATGATAAAGGTGGTTGTTGTAAAAAGAAAAAAAATTAAAAATTATTTAAATTAATCTTAATTAATAAATTTTATTTAAAAAATAAAAAAATATAATTATAAATATGTAATATATAACAAAAAACTTTATTATAAAAATGATATAAAAACAAATGACAGAAAAATGAAATATCAAAGTTTTAATTCATAATTATTAAACATTAATTCAAAAGTCTATTATTCAAATTTTAATATTATTCTAATTTTTTTCTTCTTAATGTTTTTATAAAAAAAGAATATTTAATGTAATTTTAAATAAGACTCAAATATTTTATAAATAAATTATTATAATCAATTTTATAGTATTCTTCATAATTAATTTATTTTTAACGAAACTTCATTTTAATTTATTTTAATAGTTAATTGAAAATTTATATAATATATTCAAAAAAGTTATATACAAGCCTTTTTCCAAGTATTACAATTACTTTATTTCGACATTACATTTTTAGTCATTATAATTTATTTTTTTAATTTCATTTCTTTTCTTTAAATAGCCACTTTTTCTATAAAAAAAAAATAAAAATAAAACCAAATAACAAAAAAAAACCAATTAAAAAAAATAAAAAATAAAAAAAAAATGCATCAAAAAATCTCAATCCTTTCAGGTGACATCGGTGGAACAAATTCTCGTTTATCCTTATTAAAAATTTCTTCAGATCCAGACGAGCCTCATGAATTAATAGACAACAAATATTTATTTTCTTTTAACTACTTAAACGCTCAAGATTTACTGACACAATTTTTAGCCCCACACAAGTCCTCAGACCATTATCCTCGTTTTGCAGTCTTCGGAGTTCCAGGTCCTATAAAAAACAACACAGTTCTTCAATTTACGAATGTAATACACTGGGGTCCAGTAAACGGAGATCAATTAGCGAAAGATTTAAGAATAGAAAAAATAGTTTTTATGAATGATTTCGTTGCTAATGGTTATGGAATACAAACTCATTTAATTGAAGGTAAAGATATTATTACTATTAATAAAAAACCTATTAATCCTAATGGACCGAAAGCTACTTTAGGACCAGGAACTGGATTAGGAATTGGGTATTTAACTAAACAAGAAGATGAAAAATATTATTTAGTTAGTCCTAGTGAAGGAAGTCATGGAGATTTTGCTCCTAAAAATAAATTACAATTTAAATTTATGAAATATTTACAAAAATATTATAGTGTTGAACATATTAGTACTGAAAGAGCTACTTGTGGACAAAGTATTATTCCTATTTATAAATTTCTTTCTCAAGAAACTAATTATACTTATGATTTTCCACTTTATGAACAAGTTCAAGTTTTTCAAGGGACACAAAATTCTAATACACAAATTCAATTAAATGGACAAATTATTTATAAAGGTTTAAGACATGAATGTGAATTAAGTGAAAAAACTCTTGAATTTTTTTGTGAATTATATGGACAAGCTGCTGGAAATGTTTGTTTAACTTATTTACCTACTGGAGGATTATATTTACTTGGAGGAGTTTCTGGAAGTTTACAAAATTTAATTATTAATTCTGATATTTGGAAAAAAGCATTTTTAGATAAAGGAAGAATGAGTCATCTTTTAGAAGATATTCCTATTTTTTTAGTTAAAGTTAATGATCTTGCTCTTAGAGGCACTGTTGAATATTGTAGAAGATATATCGAAAATTATTTTAAAAATCTTGAAAAAGGTGAAAAAGCTTAATTTTCAGGATATTTTTTGATTTTTAATTTCATTTTTTTATTTTTGAGTCGTTGTTTATTATTTTCTTTTGTTTTTTAAGTAAGGAATTAATAAATTTTTTTTGAGTTAAAGATAAAATATTATATAAATTAATTGGAGTTTATATATATTTTTGTTTATTTTCTTTTTATAAATAATTCTATTTAATTTTTTTAATATTTAATTTGATTTGATTATTAAAAAATAACAAACAAATAACAATTTTAATGAATTTTAAAATAAAAAAATTGAAATTAAAACTATTTTACCATTAATAAAATCATTGATTAAAGAAAACATTATTTTCAAAATAATCCTAAAATATTATTTTTTTTTCTTTAAATATTTCAAAAAGACTTAAATAATAAAAAATCAAATAAAAACCTACTAAATATTAATTTAATTATTAAAAAAAAATTGAAAAATCAAAAAATAAATAAATATTGATATTTTTAATATAAAATTAAAAAATGATGGTGAATGTAATAAGTTGTAAAATAGTAGTATTAGGAGAAGGTGCAGTAGGAAAAACATGTATAATAAATAGATTTTTAGGAAATGAATTTACAGAAGAACATTTAATGACAATTTCAGCACAACATCAAACAAAAGAAATAGATATAGATGATAAAAAAGTAAAAATTTCAATGTGGGATACTGCAGGACAAGAATATTTTAGATCAGTAGCAAAAATGTTTTATCAAGGTTCAGATATTATAATATTAGTATATGATATTACTAAGAAAAAATCTTTTACAGAAATTCAAAATTATTGGCTTCAACAAGTAAGAGAAAATAATATTGATTTAAGTGGTATTTTATTATATTTTTAATATATATTTTATAGTTCTTGCACTTTTTGGAAATAAAGCAGATTTAGTTGAACAAACACAAGTTGATGAAGAAGAAGTAATGAAATTTGCTACTGAAAATGGTTTAATCTATAAAAGAACTTCTGCTTTAACTGGAGAAGGAATTAATGAAACTATTTTAAATTTAATAAAAAAATATCTTGAACATGTTAGAATTCCAGTTGATTCTATTAAAATTAATAATAATAAAGGAAATTCTGATGATAAAGGTGGTTGTTGTAAAAAGAAAAAAAATTAAAAATTATAAATTAAATATAAAATTGAAATAATAAGATAAAATATATTTTTCCAATTAAAAGAAGAAAAAAAAAATAAAATTAAAAAAAAACATTAAAAAAAACAAATCAAATAAAAAAAAATGCAGAATAAATACGAAGTATTAGAAGTGGTAGGAGAAGGAGCATATGGAATAGTATATAAATGTAGAAATAAAGAAACAGGAAAATATGTAGCAATAAAAAAATTTAAAGAAGTAGAAGATGAAATAGTAAAAAAGACAATGAAACGTGAATTAAGAATGTTACAAAGAATGCATAATAAAAACATAGTAGAATTTATAGAAGCATTTAAAAGAAAAGGAAATTTATTTTTAGTATTTGAATACGTAGAAAAAAATTTATTAGAAATTCTTCAAGAAAGTCCTCGTGGTTTAGATCCTAAATTAATACGTCATTTTATATATCAATTATGTAAATCAATAAAATATCTTCATGATCAAAATATAATTCATAGAGATGTAAAGCCAGAAAATTTATTAATAAATGAGAATATGGATTTAAAATTATGTGATTTTGGTTTTGCAAGATTAATAAATGGAAAAGAAAGATTAACAGATTATGTTGCAACTAGATGGTATAGAGCGCCAGAATTATTATTAACTCAAGGTGAATATGGTCCTGAAGTTGATTATTGGGCTATTGGGTGTATTATGGGAGAATTAGTCGATGGAAATCCTCTTTTTCCAGGAGAAAATGAAATTGATCAATTAAATTGTATTCAAAAAATTTTAGGTAATTTTACAGATGAACATATTTATCTTTTCTATTCTAATCCTATTTTCAATGGGAAAGAATTAATTCAAATTGATAAACCTGAAACTCTTGAATGGAGGTATCTTGGGAAATTACCCAAAAATGCTATTAATTTTATGAAAAGGTTACTTGAGTTAGATCCTAAAAAAAGGTTAAATGGGAATAATGTTTTTCAACATCCTTATTTAGTTAAATTATATGAAAAAGATATGAAAAGGGAAAGTGAGAAAAGTATAGAAAATGGAGAATCAATTACAAATATGAATGATAATAATAATAATAATAATAATACTAATAATAATTTTAATAATAGTAATAATAATAATTTTTGTAATAGTAATAATAATTTTAATTCTATTACTAATTCTCATAATGTAAATATTAATAATTATGGAAGTAGTAATAATATTCAAGTAATTAATAATAATAATGAAAGCAATATTAAAGTTATTAGTAATGATAATCAAAATCCATATGAAAATTATTATTTTAATAATGAAAGTGTTCCAATAGAAAAAATAAGCCAAAATGTTTTACAAACAGTTAAAATTAAACATAATCATCCTCAAAATACGACATTAAATAATAATAATATATATGTTATTCAATTCCAAAATAATTCAAATTTCCAAAATTATTCAAAGTCTGAAAGAGATAATAATAATTTAAATCAAACTTCAATAACAAATATAAATAATATAAATTATAATAATTATGGAGAAGGTTTTTATCCTCAAGAACCAATTCCAAAATATCAAGAAAAAAAACCAAAAAATAAAAAGAATAAAAAAAAAGAAAATGACTTTAATACATTATCAATGAAAAAACAAAATATGACAAAATTAACAACATCAATAAATTTCAATCAAAAAGATAAAGATAATATGAATTTAGTATCATTTATGTCAACAAATAATGGAGGAAATTCAATATTAGATAATGCATATAAAACTTTTTATCAAAAAAATAAAGAAAAAGATATATATAATATAGAATTAGAATCTCAATATTATAAAATAAATCAAAGTAATGAAAATATGAGAAATTATATAAATCAAAATTATGATATAATTCGTGAAGAAGAAGAATATCCAAATGATTATAATGAATATGAAAGTAAAAAAATGAGACAATTAGTTCAATTATATAAAACAAATAGTATAAATATGAAAAATGAATATAGTCCTGGAAAAGGAGTTAAATATCATAAAAATTCTCCTCTAAAAAATGGAAGTTATTATAAAGGAGGAAAAAATTATTATTCAAAAAATAATAATCTTCATTTACCTGTTATTCCTAAAGGAAGCATTTATAATAATAATTATAATTTGTCTAGTTATAATAAAAAATTCAATTATTATTAGAAAGTAATTGAATGATAATGTTTTATATTTTTAAAATTTACGAACATTTTTTTTATAAATTAGTTAATATATATATATTTTTATATAGTTATTAAATAACAATGAAAAAATGTTAAATAAAAAATTTACTTATTCAATCATTTTTTCTTGTTTTTTATTCTTTAAAATAAGTAAAAATATATGATTCAAAAAAAAAAATTTTGCAAATTTAACAAATATTTCAAATTACCCTTTAAATTGTATATATTTTTGTATTTTACCTTGATTACCTAAAGCAGATTTAATTAATTGAACATCTTTAAGTTTATTAGGAATTCTAAAAACATTAATAAAATCTTGAATATTTTCAATTAAAGATTTAGGATCATCTTCTTGAATAAAATGTCCAGTTCCTTTAATAACAACTAATTTAAATTTACCTTCCATATGACCAATAGTTAAAGGAGTATCTAATTCATTTGTATCAGTTAAAATTAAAGCTTTTGGAGTTCTTATTGAAAGAAAATCATAGCTTAAATTTTTATACCAATCAGGCCAAAATTTTTCACTAGAAATTAAATCAGTTTTCCATTGATAAATTTTTTTTCCATTTTCATCAATAACTTCTTTTAATAAAGGAGGAATAGAAATTCTACAACTTTCTAAATTTCTAATTTGAGTTTTTGACATATAATAAATAGCATTATTTATAGAATCAAAATTATTTTCTCTATTTTGAACAACATTCATCATAAAAGGAAGAGCTTCCATAGCAGAACCTTCAATAACATCAATAACAATAATACCTTGAATTTTATCATATAAATCTTTATTAAATTCACTTTTTAATATATGACAAACTGCTTTTGTTGCTACTGCTCCTCCTAATGAATGACCTAAAATGATCATTGTTTCATCAGGAAATAATTTATTTATTTCTAAAAGAACTTTTTCTGTATCTGATATTAATGTTTCTATTGATAAATCATTTTCTGGTTTTATTGTATTATAACCATGACCTCTTAAATCAAAAGATATTACTCTAAAATTTTTTGGAATTTTTGCCATTAAACTAAATGATAATCCTGAATGTCCTGCTCCGTGTAAACATATTAAATTTGGACCTTGTTCTCCTGTGTAATATATTGGAATTTTGTTATCTTCTATAAATATTTGATGATCAAAATAATTCTTCCAATCTAAAGGTTCGTAATTTTTTTTTTCCATTTTTTTTTTATTTTAATTTTTTTATTGTTTTTTTTTTTTTGTTTATTTAGTGCTTTTTTTACTTATTTATTTTTTTTTTAATATTTTTTTTTTTGTTTTTTTTTGAAAATTTAATTATGGAAAATATTAAAATTCCTTATTTAAGAAATGAAAAAGATGCTAAAGAAAAAGCTGATGAATTTTTAAAAAATTTATTTAATGAACAAATATTAACTACTGATTCAATTAAATTAATGATAAATGAATGTCATAAAAAAGAAAATCAATATAGTTTAGAAGTATTTAATAAAATAGAACATAATATTTCAGAATTAGATTCATCATTAAAAGCAATTGATCAAATGATTTTAAATATGACAGAAACAAGTCAAAAACAAAGTCAATTTTATGATAAATGGAAAAAAATAACAGAGCCAATAAATATATATGGAACAGATTTAGAAAAATTAATGTTAAGTAAAAAAAATGTTAGTTTAATGTTACATAATTTAAATATGTATGTTAGAGTGAAAGATCAAATAAAAGAAATGAAACAATTATTAGAAGAAGATGATTCGAATATTGTTTCAGTATTTAAACAAATTAGATATTTATCATATTTAAGAATTGCATTATTTCAAAAAGTAAAAACTCAAGAAAGAAGTGAAAAATTAAATAATTTAGCAGATCATTTAATGTGTGTTCAACAATATGAAGATGAATTTTTTGAAAAATTTTGGTCTTATTTTCAAGATCCAGTTACTTTAGCAAAAGAAAGACCAGAATTTTTAGTTAAATTAATAAGATTAATTGAAGAAGATCCTGAATATTTAATTAATATTAGAAATGTTTTTAAAACTTATCAAGAAACAACTAATAAATTTAAAGGAATTGATACTCAACTTTCAAATAATAATATTAGATCAACTGAAAGTGTTATTTCAAGAGAAACTGAAGTTTTTTATGATGATGAAAGTGAAAGTTTAAGAGAAAATTTAAAATATAAAATTCCACAATTTATTAAAGAACATTTTGAAAAGAAATTTTCTAATAAAGCAACTAGAGAAGAAATTTTAGAAGAAACTTTAGTTGAAATAAATGAATTATATACTATTAAAGTTAAAGTTGTTCCTTGTTTTCCACCTTATTATGATATATTTACAATATATAGAGATAATTATTTAAATTTAATTAAAGAAAAAATAAAACCATTTTTAAAAGAAGAAGAATTGGAAAATTCACCTGGTCTTTTAATTCCTATTGCACATTGGCTTTCTCAATTTGATGAAATATTAAATAAAATTGGAATAAATTTATCTGATACTGATATTATTGGTGATGTAGAATATTATATGCATTTATTTTATGATCATATTAATAATGTTTTAGATTCTAATTTAAATATTGTTATTCAAAAAAATATAGAAGATAAAAAAGAATTAAAAAATAATAAAAAATTAGATTTTGATAAAATTCAATCTTATTATGCTTCTGATATTTATGGTTCATTAATGAATGTTTTAGATTTATTATCTGGAGATTTTAAAGGACAATTATTATTTCAAATTATAAAAACACTTTTTGAAAAAATTAATTTATTAATTAAAAGTCAAATAGATGAAATAAATTTATTAAATAATGCAGAAGATTTAATTGTTGCTTGTGTTTATGTAAGTGATTCTTCTAAATGTTTAGAAGTTTTTCCTACTTTTAAAAAAAAATGTAAAGCTCTTTTACCAAAAGATTTATATCAACATATAAAATTAAGATATGTAAATTCTAATCCAAGTATATTAGGTCAATATAATAATAGTATTAAAATAGGATGTAATAAAGTTATTGAATTAATGTTTAAAGAATTATGTAAAACTTATTTAAATAAAATGTTTACTCATGAATGGGATGATGATATTTTATATGGAATTTTTGGTACTTTTGAAGAATATTTTAATAAAGGATTTGTAAAACTTTTAAAAACTCAAAATAATCTTTTAATTATTGTAAGAAGTTTCATTGATTCATTTATTTATTATTATATTGAAGAATTAATCCATTCAATTAGAAGTTTAAATAGAAAAACTTTAAAATTATTTAAAGAAAGTGCTTTAGTCAATTATCAATTTAGATATTTAACTATTGATAAAGAAGATCTTGTTTATAAAGAAAAGAAAAAAAAAGATAATGAAATTCAAAATCCAGAAATATATGATTTTGAAGGACAAAATTATAAAGATTTAAATGTTAAGGATAATAAAGGGAATAATCTAAAAAAATATAAAAGATATAAATTTCCTGTTAAAAAATTTAAAGATGAAGATAAAACATATAATCCATTAAAAGTTATTGAAAGAATTAAAAAAGATAAAGAAATTTTTGATCATTTTTTAGATGGATTTTCTGAAGAATGTCAAGAACCATTTAGTAAATTTTTTTCACAAACTTTAGGTGAAAATTTTATAAAAACTTTTGAAGAAAAAATGAATTCTTTAATTTTAATTATGAATTGTCATGAATCTGCATTAAAAGAACAAATTACAAATTTAAAAAAATATTATGATATTGAAGCAAAAGCTTTATGTGAAGCTTTATTATATGTTAGAACTGATACACCTGAAGTTACAAAACCTGAAAAAAGAGTTATTTATTTATCTGCTTTTTAAAATAAATTTATTAAATAATAATGTTTAATTTTTTATTTATATAATAATTATTTCTTTTTCTTTTTAAATTAGTGAAATTATATTTATAATCACATTAAATTAAATAATATTACAACTTCCAACTGAAATTTCTTCTATTTTTTCATTTACATTTTTTTCTTTTAAATCATCATTAATTTCTAACTTTTTTATATATTTTAGAATATATTTCATATTTATTCCCTCTTTACATGATATTTGAATATAATTACAATCTTTTAAACTATTCAATAATTCAAGAATTTGATTTTCATCAACAACTTCTTCTTTTAAATCACATTTATTTCCTAATAATAAAATAGGCATTTGATTATTTGTTATATTATCTAAAGTAAAATGAATTATCCATTTTGCATATTCAAAAGATTTCATATTATTGATTGAAAAAACAACAATTAATAATAAAATATCCTCAATTTCATCTTTATAATAATTTATAAATTTAAATCGAGCACTATCTGTCAATTCTTTAATTGTAAATTTAATATTATTAATAGTAATATATGTATAAGAAATCCCCATTAAAGATTTTATATTCTCTTTAAATGATTTATCTTCAAGAAATCTGATAATATTACTTTTGCCAACTTTATTATCGCCTACAATATAAATTTTATTTGGTTGTTCAAATTGAATATTCATTTCACTTGAAATAAAGTATATAAAATTTTTATTTAATTAAATATAAATTAAAATAATAAAAATATTATAATTATAAAATTTTAAATTTAGAAATACTTCATTTTTTAAATTTCAATCATAAAGAAAATTTAGATAACAATTATTCTAATAAATTTTTTAACTGAATATTAGTATTAAAAACTTTTTATCCTTTATAATTTTGACTTTTAATAATAATAGGTTAAAATTATTATTTAAAAATATTTATAAAATAATATATTAAAAATTAAAATTATCATAACTAAAAAACAATAAAAATACTTATATTCAAAAAAATTAATGGGTTACAAAGATAGTAAAACCTTTGGTTTAATAATAATAACAATAATATATATAACATCATCAATACTAGGAATATATTCTTATTATTTCTTGAAACAATTTTTTAATTATTAATTAAATTTATTAATATCAGATACAATATCTACATTCTATGTTTTTATATTTAGTACAATATTATCAAATTCATCAGTATATGACGCATATTGGAGTATACAACCAATAGTAATATTTTCATCATTTATTATAGTATATCAATGGTCAGAAGAAAGTTTACTTCTTTTATTATCAATAATAATTTGGGGAATAAGATTAACATTAAATTGGGTATATACATTTAAAAATTTATCATATCAAGATTGGAGATATTCTCAAATAAAAGAACAAACAGGATGTTTTTATCCAATTGTAAATTTTTTTGGTATACATTATATTCCAACTTTAATTGTTTATACATGTACTTTACCAACAATTTATTTAGTTTTTTATCAAAATGGAAATAAGCATAATATATATTCTATTATATGTTTTATTGGTTCAATAATATCTATTATATTAGAAGCTGAAGCTGATAGAGAAATGCATAATTTTAAATCAAAAGGTGAAAGTGGTTTTATTAGAGAAGGTTTATGGAAATATTCTAGACATCCAAATTATTTAGGTGAAATTTTATTTTGGTGGTTTATTAGTTTATATTGTTATTTATTAATTATGGATTATAAATTATATTATATTTTAAGTGGAGCTTTTGTTAATACTTTGTTATTTCTTTTTATTAGTATTCCAATTGCTGATAATCATCAAAAGAAAAAAGAAGGATTTGATGAATATAAAAATGAAACTAATATGCTTATTCCTTTTTGTAAAATTTGTTGTTAAATAAATTTTCTAAATTATTTTCAAAAATTCTTAATTTTTTGGTTTTTACTTTATTTTTATTTTTTTATTCTTATTTTTATTTAAATTTCAAATTATTTAATATTTTATATTTAATGGTATTGGTTTTAAATTAATTTGTTAATCATATTTTTGCATAATAATTATAATTCATTTAAAATGAGTAAATCAAGGAATATTTTTTTTTTAAATTTTATTATAATTCAAACATATTCTTTCCTTATATTAAATTTTCAAACTGATTTATATGAATTAGACAATTTAACTGAAAAAGAAAAATTTTTAAAAAAAGAAAATAATGATATTTATATAATTTTATCAATAGGAACTCCACCTCAAAAAGTAAAAACTTATATAAAATTTTCAACTTATTCTTTTTTTATCTCAAATGATTCATTAAATAATTTTTATAATGAAAAAATATCAAAATCATATAAAGCAATTGAAGGAAGATCTTTTAGTTATATGAAAGAACCTTTTTCAAAAGGTCAAATTTCATCTGATAATTTTGAAATAGAAAATATAAAAAATATTAAAAAGGGAAAAATTCATATTTCAAATTTTCAATTTATTTTAGCAACAAATTATTTAAAAAATAAAAAGAAATTTTCAGGAGGAATTGGATTTAAATTAAAGGAAAATAATGAAAAAAATTTGAATTTTCTTAGTTTATTAAAAAATGAAAAAATTATAGATTGTAAATATTGGAGTTTACATTATATAAATAATAATGAAGGAAATTTAATTGTTGGAGCTTTACCACATGAAATTAATAATAATTATGATTCTTATTATTTAAGAAATACAAATCCAGATATTAAATTAAATAATGGTTTATGGTATTTAAATTTTGATGAAATGAATTTTGGTAATTTTTCTCTTGTTAGAAATTATAGATGTCAATTAAAAGTTGAAAGTGGATTTATTTATGGTAATTATGAATTATTATATTTAATTGAAAATAATTATTTAAAAGAATATATTTCAAAAAAAATTTGTTTTAAAAATATTTCTTCTTATGAAGAAGAAAATTCCTTTAATTATTTTTATTGTAATAATCTTGATGTTGTTCATAAATTTCCTGAAATTAAATTCTTTAAAAAAGATTTAAATATTACTTTTACTTTCAATTATGAAGATTTATTTGAAAAAATTGGAAATAATTTTTATTTATTAATTATTTTCAGTAATGAAGATTTAAATAATTGGATTTTAGGCAAACCTTTTTTCAAAAAATATCAATTAATTTTTGAACCTGATAAAAAAGTTCTTTTATCTTATTTTGGTTTCCCAAAAAAAGATAATTTTTTACATATTTATATAATAATCTTTATTATCCTTTTTTCTATTTTTTTTCTTTTATTAATTGTCATTCAAAAATCTTTTCTATCTCATAAAAAAATTAAAGCAATTGAATTAGAAGAATCCAATGATTATATGAATATAAATTAGTTATTTTTTAGTTTTTTTATAGATATGAGTTATTTAATTTTAATTTTCTTTATATCATTTTAAATAAATATTAAATATTTTTTTTTATTTAAATTTTATTTTTTTTGTTAAGAATTTGTCTTAATAAACATATAAGATAAACTTTAAAAAATATAATATTCAAATGCTAAAAAAATAGATTTAAAAAATATTAAAAATAAAATAAATAATTCCATATCTCAGTCTTATTTTCTTCATTAAATATTTCAATTTTTTTGAATAGTTTGAAATATCTTATACATTTTATTATATAAATTAATCTTTTCATTTTAATTTATTTTTGTTTGTTTTTTTTAATATTTCAATTTCAATTTTTTGAAAAATTCATTTCAAAATATCTTTAGAAACTATAATATTATTTGAAATGGCAAAATATAAAATAATTAATTTCAAAAATTTTTTTGATTTATAAAATGGATAATTTGAGTAAAAAAAAAACAATAAAAGTCCAAATCAGAGAAAAAAAGAAGAGTGAACCCAAATTTTTAGACATTAAAAAATATTTACTACCATTTATTCTTGTATCTCTTTCAACTTATTTTTTTTGGTCTTCATTAGAAGAAAATAGGAAATTAAATTTATTAAAACACTCGGATAAATTATATGGAAATTTAAATTTATTTTTTTCATCTTTAATAACTTCAATTCTTTTTTCTTATATTATTAGAAAAAAAATTCATTTTCTTTTTTTAATTTCAGAATTTATAATGTTTTGGACAATAGATTTATTATATAGAAAATTAGTGTTTATTCAAACATCTTTACCAACAATAATCTTTCTAAAAAATACAATTTTTATAACAATTTTCATTGAAACTATACTTTTTTCAATAAAAACAATTAGAACAAAAAACATATTCAAATTAACATGTATTTTAATAATAATAATACTTTTTATTCCCTTTTATTTTGAAATTGATAGTGAAAGATTTGAATTATTTCCAAATCTTGTATTATATTCTTCAAATTTATCAAATAGTTCAAATAATTCATATATTGATTTTCCAGATTATGATCCAAACAAAGATAAAGAAGATAAAGATAAAGAAGATAAAGATAAAGATAAAGAAAAAGAAGATAAAGATAAAGAAGATAAAGATAAAGAAGATAAAGATAAAGATAAAGAAGATAAAGATAAAAATTATACAAATATTGATGTAATATATGATAAATTATATAAAGATTATGAAAGAAAAATATCTTATACTAAAGAAGATGGAGAAGAATATTGTAAAATATGGGCAAATGGTTTAAGTGATAAAAAAATAGACATAGATTCATCAAAAGATAAATGTCAAATAAGAACACCAAAAACATGTTTTATAGAGTTATTATTAAAAGATTATACAGATTTTGATTCATGTGAAAATAAAGGTAATTTAAAATCTAAATTAATTCAATATAAAAGAAATTCAGTTCCAATTAATTCAAATTCAATTGGTTATCCAGATACAACTTTATTTACTTTAAGAGAAAGTGCTGTTGGAACTTTTCATTTTAGAGTTTTAGCAAGATTAATTGATGAAAGTAAAAATGACAATAAATCTGAAGTTATTGTTCATTTTGATAAAGAAGGAAAAGGAAATGTAGATATAAAAATAAATAAAAATCAAAATTTAATTAATACAAGAAGAGAATTAAAAAATAAAAATAATGTTAAATATGAAAATATTGTAATATTATATTTAGATGGTTTAAGTAGAAGACATTTTTATAGAACTTTACCAAAAACTGAGAAAATTCTTCAAGAATATTATCATTTAAATAATGAAAAAAAAAAAGGTTATTCAAGTTTTCAATTTTTAAAATATATAACATTTAATGGAGCAACAGAAAATAATTGTATTCCAATGTTTTATGGAGGAACAAAAGGAAATACAGAAAGAAATAATATTCTTCAAGAATATAAAAATAAAGGTTATATTACAGGAGGAAGTTCAAATCAATGTCATAGAGAATTATTTTTATTATATAGATTAACTAAATATAAATTTCAAGGTTTTGATCATGAAAATTTTGCTTTATTTTGTGATCCAAATTATAATCCTCCAAATAATAAACAACAATCTGATGTTGGAATTTATTCAAGAAAAAGAAGATGTTTATATGGAAAAGATACTTTTGAATATGTTTTTGATTATGGAAAAAAATTTTTAGAAACTTATAAAGAAGAAAGAAAATATTTAAGATTAGCATTTATTGAACCTCATGAAACTACACTTGCAGTTGTTAAATATATTGATAATTCTCTTTCTGAATTTTTATTATATTTACTTGAAAATTTTAAAAATAGTTTATCTGTTTTTATTGTTAGTGATCATGGAGCAAATTTTCAATCAAAAGATTTTTATTTTTTAGCAGGATATGATTTTAGAATTGAAAGAGATTTAGGAACTTTTTTTTTAATATTATCTGACTCTGACTCTGAATCTGAAGAAGAAAAATATGATGAAAATATTATAGATTATAATGAAAATATTCTTGTTGCTCCTTATGATATTCATGATACTATGATTGATATGATAAATAGTAATTATAATAGTGAGAAAGGAAGTTCTATTTTTAAAAAAATTGATGGATTAAAAAGAGATTGTTCTTCTTATAAAAAAGATTATGGGTCTGAAATTTTAGAAAGATGTCCTTGTGATAATATTAAACAATAAATTTTTTAATAATAATATCAAAAATTCTATTTAAAAAGGAAGAAAATAAAGTTATCATTTTTAGTTTAAAATCATAAATAATTATTTGAAATTTTTGATTTTAATATTATTTTATTAAAAAATAATAATAAATGATAAACTTAATTTTAATCATATTTTTTATATATTTTAATAAAAGTTTCTGTTCTGAAACACAATTTAAAGAGTCATTACAAATTTGTAGATTAACTGTTCCTAAAGAACAAAATAATTGTTTTCAAAAATCAAATAAAGATGATTCAGATTTTGCCTGTTGTTATATTACTTTAAATATTTTAAATGAAGAAACTCAAATTTGTGATTACTTAGAATATAAGGTAAATGATGCATTATATGATGAAAAGGATAAATTAAAAAATTTATATAATGCAAAAAATATTAAAATTTACTGTACTCAAAATAGTGGATACTTTTTAACAATAAAAATTGTTTTTATTTTGTTTATTTTATTCATATAAATAAATTAAATTTTTTAAAAATATTAATATATATTTTTTTTTTATTATAAAAAATATTGAAGCAAGGCATATAATTGTTAAATTTATTTACATTATTAAAATTAAGGAATTTATAAATAATTTGGAAAAAAAATCTCAATCTTTTTTTTATTATATATGAAGAATTGTTAATTTTTAAAATTTAAATTAATATAATAAAAAAGGATGGATTTAGGGAAATTTTTTTTTGGATAAATTTTTTTTGATTAATTTTGAATTTTTTAATTTAACCATAAAAAAATTAATTATTTCAATTAAATAAAATTTTATTAAATTATAATATTAAATACTAACATCAAGACCAAGATTATCTTTTTATATAATTTTGGTAAGCTTTACTAGTATATAATAATTCAGTAAAATATTTTATTATATATATAATTATGTGATATATAAATTTATTAAAACTGAAACATCAATAAATCTATTAAGAAAAACAATTTTAAATGTTTATACTATTAATATTTAAAAATTAGTGATTTTTCTATTTAAAATATAATTAATTTACTTTATTGACTAAATAAAAAAATTCTTTCTAAGATTATTATATTAAAAAGTTCTTAAATTAAAAAAAAAAAATAATAAAAAATAAATCAATTTTTCAATTAAAACCATTAAAACCACACTAAATATATTAACTATAACTAAAAAAACAATAAAAAAAAATAAACATTAATAAAAAAAAACCCTTTTTAAATATTATCTTTCAAAGCAGCTCTAACAAATCCTTTCCCTTCTTCCAATTTTTTTTTTGCTTCCTCAAACTCAAAATTCCCAAGAATCATAACAATAGCAATTTTAACACTTCCATTAGCTTTATCAATAAATTCTCTTGCTTTTTCTCTACTCACTCCAGTAGCTTCAATAACAATATTTTCAGCTCTAACTTTTAATTTATTATTATTTTGCATTAAATCAACCATTAAATTACCATAAACTTTACCAAATTTAATCATAGCTCCAGTACTAATCATATTTAAAATCATTTTTTGTGCAGAACCAGCTTTTAATCTAGTACTTCCAGTAAGAATTTCAGGACCTACAATAACTTCAATTTTAACATCAGAAATTTTCCCAATTTCACTATTTAAATTACAAGAAATAGAAATAGTTTTACATCCAATTTCTTTAGCATATTTTAATCCTCCAATAACATAAGGAGTTCTTCCACTAGCAGCAAGTCCAATAACAGTATCATTATTATTTAAATTATATTTTATTAAATCTTCCTTTCCTAAATTTAATGAATCTTCTGCACCTTCAACTGCCTTTAAAAAAGCAGAAGGACCTCCAGCGATTAAACCTATAAATTGATTTGGTGATGCTGAAAATGTTGGAGGACATTCTGCTGCGTCACATACTCCTAAACGACCTGAGGTACCCGCACCCATGTAAAATACTCGACCACCTTTTTCTAAAGATGAATGGGCATAGTCTATTGATTCAGATATTTCTTTTAAATGTGATGTTATTGATTCTGCTACTTTTTTGTCCTCAGAATTCATTAAGGTTGCTATTTGGAAAGAGGACATTTCGTCTAAGTTTTCAGTTAAGGGATTACGGGATTCTGTTGATAATCCCGTTAAGGTTATTTTTTCAGGGGGAATGCTCATTTTTTTTTTTTAATTTATTAATTATTTTATTTTGTTTTATTTTATTTTTTTTCAATATATATTATATGTTTTGGAATTATTTTTTTTTTTAATTTTTTATCTGTGTTTTTTCTATAAATTTTTTAATAAATTGGCTGATTTAAGTGTGTAAATAATTGAAATTTTGAAAAAAAATAAAAAATAAATTAAAGGTAAA
>JAJJKW010000570.1:0-17356 GCA_023805745.1 Isotricha sp. YL-2021b | reverse complement strand
TAAATTATTTTTTTTTTCAATATTATCATTAAAATCATTATCTCGATTTGATTTAGGTTTTATTCTAAAAGTTTCTTCAGGATAAATTTCATCATTTATTTCATCATCTTCATAAGGAGTTGATTTTTTTATAAATTTATTCATATTAATAGCTTTTAAATCTGATATTGATTTATTATTATTTTTATCTTCATTTTTTTTTTTAATAATAGTATCAGTTAATGATGTATGAATATTATTTATTAATTGATCATTATTGTTTTCTTCAATTGAAATATTTTCTTTATTAGAAGTTTCAACCTCTTCTTTATTTATTATTTGATTTTCATTAATTTTTTCATTCTCTTCTTCATTTGTCATTTCTTCATAACTTAATTGTTGAAAACTAGATGATATAGATGGAATTGTTTTTAAATCTTCTTCTTCTATAGATTTTAAATCACAATCTTCATCATTATATTTTGGAATAAATTTATGTTCTCTATATATTATTTTAGTAATTTTATTTATTACTCTTTTAATTTGTTGTAAATTAAATACTGATTTTTTATTTATTTTTTTCCAATATTGAGGATAACTTGAAGAAATATTTAAAGCATTTTCTTTATTTAAATAAAATAATTCTGCTTTTTTTGATTTAACTCTTAAACGTAAAGTACTTCTTTTATGAAGAAATATTAAAATATCACCAAAATGTTCATTTCTTCTTATTTCTAAAAGTCTAAAATATTGAACATCTTCTTTTTTTTCTTCTTTTTTTATTGTTTTGAAAAAAGTAAATTTTGATTTTGTTGTTTTTGTATTGTCAAATAAATTTAATTGATTATTTATTGATTCAACTTTTGTTTTATTATTAACAAATGATGTTTGATTATTATTCAAATATAAGGAATTATTTTTTATAAATGGAATTTCTAAAGATAATTTTCCTTTTTTAACAAAAATTATATCTTCAATTATATCATTATCTTTAACTAAAATATCATTTCTTAAAGCTAAAACAGGTTTAAATGATATTACAATATTTATTATAAAATCAATATTCGTAAAATTTTTAAAGAAAGTAAAATTTTTTATAACAGGTTTATACATTTCATATAAAAGAGAATTTCTTAATTTAATTGGTAATTCATTAAGAATAGGATTAAAATCTTTTTGTTCATATAAATGTTTATATTTTAAATGTCTTAATATTTTATCATATAATTCATCAGGAAAATAAGGATAATTAAATTTAATATCATCTAATATTTCAATTTTATTATTTAAATCTTCAGATTTTTCATTTAAAACTTTAATATAATTACTTATTTCTGCTAAAGCCCAAGAATATACAAAAATTCCTATAACTTCCATAAATAAACCATATATTTTTTCTGAAGATGATATACATGATATATCTCCATATCCAACAGTAGTTAAAGTTTCAATTATATAATATATTGAAATTAAATATAATTCATAAAAATCTTTATAATTATAATTAAAATGAATTATCCAATTTGGATAATCATTTTTACCTATAAATATAAATATACATGATACAATATGTAAAAAAATAAAAAATGAAAATAAACTTATTAATAATTTTCCATAACGATTAAAAGTTTTAAATTTCGTTAATTCATCAGTTAATTTATCAAGAAATTTATTTTTTGCAATTACTTTAAATATTTTTATTAATCTTAATAAAATCCATAAATAATAAAAATTTTTAGTAAATGATGGATGAAGTAAAAAACCTTTATTCTTACATTTATTATTAAAAATAGTTAATAAAGTTTGAATTGGTATTGCAGAAATTAAATCAATTAAAAACCAAGTTTGAAAATAATTTCTTATAATTAAATTAAAATCAAAAATAAATTTTTCATCAAAATCATAATATGCAACAAAAAAAGAAATTATAAAATCAATTATAAAAGTAATATCTATGAAATTATTAAATAAATATTGAAAATAAAATTCATTATAAATAACACAATAAACTTCTTTCTTCGCTAAAAATTTTGGAATATAAAATAAATTATAAAAAGTGAAAAAAAAAACAAAAAAATCAATAACTTTAATAATAAAAGAATTAGGATGAATATAATTATAATCAATTTCATCAATATTTTCTTCATCATCAAATGAATCATAAACATAACCTTTCCTTGTTAAAATTCTATATTTTTCTTTTTCTTTTTCATCTTGAACTTCATTTTCTACATTTTCATTATTATCAGATACAAATGATTTAAAGGAACTTATTTTATTAATATCATTTTTTCCTATTAATGAATCTTTTAATTCTTTTTTAAGTTCATTTAATTGAATTATTCCCTTATTATTCATATTAATCATTTTTATAAAATTATCATTAGTTTCATTAATATATACATTTGAATCATTTTCACCATTAAAAACTTTAGGTTGTTGTAAGATGGAAAAATTATCTTTTTTTTTTAATAAATATTTTTTTGATTCAATTTTATTTTCTAATAATTTTTTTTCATTTGATTGTTGATTTGGTTGTTTTTTTGGTAAAAAATTACTAATAGATTGTTGCTTTTTAAATTTCTTACTTTCAAAAGTTTTCAATTTTTTTCTATTTCTTTGAAATCCTTGAGCTTTTTTATCGAATTTTTTTGAAAATGTTTGGAAAGATTTTTTTTGAAATTTAATTTTATCATTAGAATTATTTTCTTTGTGCATTTCAAAATATGTTTTATAATGAAAGTTATTTTTATTTAATTTATGACTCATTCTCCTTTTTTTATTATTTTCTTTATTGTTTGAAGCATTTTTATCCTCTTTTAATGATATATAATTAATTGTTCCTTCAAAAGTACTATTTTTACTTACAAATTTTTTTGAAAAAAATGAACTTTTTTCATAATCATCGAATTCAAATATTGTTTTTTTTTTTAAAAATTTTACATATTTTTTTAATTCACGTTCTGTTTCATATAATTCATCTTTTTTATTTCTATTGTTTATACGATTATTGCTTTTTATATCATCTGTTGATGAATTTGAGAATTCTTCACTTAATTGCTTCATTAATAAATATATTATCTATAATAAATTATTCTATTTTTTTTTAAATAAATAATTTTCAAAATAATACAAAATATTTAACAAAAATAAATAATTGATTATAAAGTTAAGAAATTTTGGGTATGAATAAATGATTATTATAAAATAAAAGCACAAAATATTTTTTGTTCTTATTCCAATTAATCTTTTTCCTTTCTAAAAAAACATTTTTAATAATTCATATTATATAATCCTTTAAAAAGTATTAAATAAATATTATTTTTAGTGTGAACATTAAATTATTATTCTAAAATTAAAATGTTTTTGAGAATTTAGTCACCAAAAAATTTGTTCTATTTTTCTTTTTCAATATTCTCAAAAAGAATTGAGAATAGTTTTTTGTTTTTGTAAATATGATATTTTAAGTTATTTATATCTGGATTTATTTCTTTTTGATTTACCAATCTATAAATATTAATGACTTTTTTATTCAAATTTTCTATATGATATATATCTAAAAATATTCTATAAGTTAATTTTTGAAAAATCTTTTAAAAGGATATTTTGATTTCTAATTTTTTATTATTTTAAAATTTTTGATAAATAAGAAAATTCCTTAAATTTTATATATAACATTTCTTTTAATTAAACATATCATAAAATAAATTTTCTATTTTTTATTGAAATGAGTTTTATATTGAATCTATTTGAGATAAAATCATAAAAAAATATTTTGTAGATATCTATTTTAATTTAATTTATACTTTTTTCTTAAGCTCGATATTTGAGTCAATTATGTATATTATTTTTACTTCCTAAATTATATTTCATAATCATATTTTTCCTCTTGAAAATTTTTTATCCTTCTTTAATTAATTTTTTTATATTGAAAAATATTGTAATATAACATAAAATAAATAAATCCAAAAAAATTTTTTTTTTTTTTTGAAAAATAATTTGAAAAATTGTTTTTAAATATTAATAAAAAACTTATTTTTAAATTTATTCATGCTCATTTTCTTTATTCATTTGAAAATAATTAAAGAAATAGTTTTAAAAATATTAAAATATAATTACCTAAAAAAATATTATTTAAACGAAAATAAATAGCTACAGTAAATAGGACAATCATTTTATTAAGTTTAATTAATTTTATATTATTCAATAAACTTATTAAAAAAGAAAATATTTTTATAGAATCTTAAATATTGAGAAAAAAATTAATAATGAATTATAGCTCTTTCAATTGAAAACCTTTTTCAATTTTTTCAAACAATAAAATTACTAAATTTCATAATCTATTATAGAAAAAAATTAAAAGTATAATCCAGATATACTTCATTTAGTTTTTCTTGAAAATTATTCCAAATAATATAATCTTCTTTGAAACAAAATGGGAATAAAATAATAATTACAATTGATAAAAAATGGTGGACAAACTTAATAATATATTTTTTTATATAGATTTAGTAAATAACATATTTAATATTAATTCAAACTATAACAATTATCTTATTAATATTCATCTCATTTAAGAATTAAAAAATTATTTAAATTATAAATTGTTCTAAGAATTTAAATTCTTTTCTTATTATTTATTTTTTTGATATATTAAGAATTAATACTAAAAAATTACTCTAAATTAAAAAAAGAATAATAATTAAATAATATTTTCTGTTTAAATAAATTTTTTATTATTTTAATTCTTTTTTTAAACATATTCTATTAAAATATTTAATATTTTTACAGTAAAAATAAAATGAGTTTTACACATGATTATAATTCAAATACAATAGGAAATTTATCAACAGAACCTAGACAAATGAGTTCAGAAAAAATAAAACAATATTTAAATAACAATTCTGAAAATTATCAGAATAGAAATACAACAATAACAACTTTAAGTGGAATTAGTTTATCTTGTGATAATAGTGATAAAAGTAAATTTCATTTTCATCTTGGAAAAAATATAAATAAAAATACATTAAATGAAGCAAGAAAAAGAATTATTGATAAAATTAAAAATAATTACAAAAATGATAAACCAACTTATATTATAAAAGAAAATATTATTAAAAATGATTCTAACTCTAATAATATAAATGAGAACAATGATTACAAAAAAAATAAAATAGTTGAAAATACATCAAAAAATTTAAATGATGAAAATAGTAAAATTAATAAGTTTCATACAATTGAAGTAATAGAAAAAAATATTAAATATTTAAATTTAAATAATAACCTAAAAAAAACAAAAAAATCATTAAATGATAACAAAATAAATTCACAATTTAAAGCAATTTTCCCTAAAGAAAAAAATGAAAAAAAAGATTTAGAACAAGTTACAGAAGAAAAAACAGAAAATTATATTTCAATGGATAAAGATATGAATAAAATAGTTGAACCTAAAAAAGAAGAAAAAAATGAATTGGCAATAAAAAAAGAAATGATTGAAAAAGAAAATAAATCTTTAAATGAGATAATAAAAAATTGTAAAAAAGAAAAACAATATTTTTTTCCTGATAATATTAAAACAGAAAAAATAGTTCCAACATATAAATATATTAATTCTTTAAATGAATTAGATTCTTTATCACAAGAAGAAAAAATCCAAAAATTATATGATTTTAATATTAATTTATATGAAGAATTAATTGAATCAAGAAAAAAAAATAATATGTTGATTGAAGAATTAAAAATAATAGAAAAAAATAATAATAATAAATTTAGAGGATATTTATTAGAAGAAAATGAAAAATTGTTTGAAAAAAATAAAGAAAATGAAAGAATTATTGATTATTTGTTAAGAAAATTAAATTTAAAAATGAAAAAGAAGAATCATTTAAATAAACCTATTTTTTATGATGAGCTAAAAAATGAAGTTAATTTAGAAAAAAAATCTACTTCAACAAAAAAAAATTATAATTATTGTGAAAAGATTGACTCAATGAGAAATAAAAAATTATCAGATGATATATTAAATTCAGATTTAAATAGTAAATTATCAAATAAAAGTAAAAATAGAATTATTCCCTCAAATACAAATTATTCAATAGATAATTTAAATAAATTTAAAAAAAAAGATAATTATTTAAAATATCAAACTGAAGATTTAAAAATAAATAATAATAATGAATTTTTTGATTATTATGGTTTAAAAGGAAATAACAGAATAAAAACTTGTTATGCTTGTTTATTCGGAAAAAGTAATTTTTCAAAAGGATATAGTCCTATTGCTTGTTCTCCAAATTATATGAATAATTAAATAAATATATAAATTAAAATATTAATAATTAAATTAAAATATATATATGTCAAATTTAGATGATAATGAAAGTTTATCTAAAAAAATAGATAGTTTAGAATCACGTTTAGAAAAAAAAAGAGAACAGTTCTTAAATAATAATTATTATACTCAATTTCAAAATATTAAAGATTATGATTTTCAACCAAATTATATTAAAATTGAATCTATAGAAAATAATTCACAACCAGTTTATTATACAACAAATTTAAATCCAACTTATTCAAAAAGTGCAAATTTATCAATAATGTCACCATCTAATGAATATTTTATTCGAAAAATTGTAAAAGAAGAATTTGCTACTTTAATTCTTCCTTATCAACATGATTTATTTAATAATATTAATCAATTAGAAAAACAAATTTATGATGTTAAAGTTACATCAAATTTAAATAAAAATAATTCATTAATCAATCAAAATGATGAAAAGATAAAAAATTTATTTGAAAATATTAATTTTAATGATTTTGTTATGAAAGCACAATATGATAATAAAATTTCAGAATTAACTCATCAAATTGGTTTTCTAAATTCTTCTATAAATGATTTAAGTTCAAAAAGAAATAATCAAGAAGAAAATAATGATAATAAAATAATAATGAATAAAAGTATTTTTGAAAAACAAATTAACAATAATCAATTAAATGATGAAATTAATCTAAAAATAAATGACTTGGAATCCCAAATTTTAACTATACAAAAAAGTTTTCAAGACCAAATCGATAATTTAGGAAAAGAAATTACAAAATATATAGATGATTCCAAAATTGTTTTTATAAATAATGAATTTAATAAATTAAAAGATGAATTTGCAAAAATTAAAGATGATTTAATTAATTTAAAATATCAAATTAAAACATTTGAGCAAGTACCTTTTTCAGAATTGAATAACATAAATTTTGAAGAATTAAAGAAATTTCCACTTTATATTAAAGATTTAGAGTATCTAAAAACCAAAATAAATAACCATTCAAATTTAAATAATAAAAATAATAATCAATCTCAACTTAATCCTAATTTAGATAATTATTTATTAGATAAAATTGTAAAAGATACTAAAGAACTTTCTAATAGATTAGAAACAATTGAAAAAAAATCTTTAAATAATTTAAATGAGAATTATATTAATTCCAAAAATAATAATAATGATTTGGAAATTACTAATTTAAAAAATAAAATTAATTCAATTGATGATAGAATATTAGAAATTAATAATAAATTAAATCAAAATAATTCTTTCAAATCATCAGAAATAATATCAACAAATAATAATAATTTAGATATTATAAATTTACAAAATAAAATTAATTCATTAGATAATAAAATATTAGAAATAGATAATAAATTAAATCAAATAAATCCTTCACAATCATCTGAATTAATACCAGTAGATAATAATAATAATTTAGATTTAATTAACATTAAATCAATAAAAGAACTAGAAGATAAATTAAATTTAGTTCAAATTAAAGAAGAATTTGATGAATTAAAAAAAATAACAGATGAAAATTCCAATTATATTCAAAATATAAAAACAGGCTCATTATTTTCATCAAAATTTGAATTTGATATTTTAAAAAAAGATTATGAAGATTTTAAAAAGAAATTAATTTTAAGAAAAAATTCTAAAAATAACAATCTTATAAATTCCCTTCTTTCAAATCGTTCAATTCAAAATAATATAAGTAAAGGAAATATTAATATTTCAAAAAATAATTCTATAAGAAAATCTCTTGAAGGAAAAAATAATAGTGATAATAAAAATAATATTGATGATGATGATGCTTATAATATTGATGTTGAAGATATTGATGATTTACTTGCATAAATAATTTTAATTTTATTTTAAAACAAAGAATAATAATTTTTCTTTTTTTATATATTTATTTAAAACTATTTAATATTAATCTTTGTTTTTGATAATAATTCAGTTATATAATTTTTTCTTTCTGATGATTCTTTTTTCATATTTTTATATTTATTTTGAAAATTTTCTATTTCTAAAAATAAATTTTGAAAATTTTTTAAAACATCTATTTTATTATTATCGTTTGAATTCATGTTTGATAAACTTCTATTTCTTTTTTGTCTAGAATTTATTTCTTTTATTTTAATTAAAGATGATTGCTTTGTTTTATTTTTTTCATTAATTAAATTATTTCTACTAAAATTATTATATTGATTTATTTTAACATTTGTAACATTATTAGTACTACAAAAACTATTAGAAAATTTATTTAATTTATTATCATTATTAATGTTATGAAAAGTCGGAGTTAATTTTTTATTTTCAAATAAATTTTCATTTAACAATGATTTTTCATTTTTTAAACTTTGAAAATTTAAATTTATACTTTTATGGTTATAAGAATTAATATTTGATTTTTTAATTTTACAATAATTAAATTTTTGATTATTTGGTAAAGGAATTGAATTTAAATAATTTTGATTTTCTTTATCTGAAAAATTATCATTGTATTCAATATCTTTATATTTTTTAATATTATTATTTTTAATATTATTAATATAGACATTAGATGAAGTATCAATAGAATATGTTTGTGAATCTTCAGAATTTTCAATTTTACTTTGAAAAAAATTAAAATGAAAATCATTAATAGTATTAATAGTGAATTGTTTATGAGTTTGAAAAAAATTAATTAATTCATTTATATCATAATTTTTAGCATATTTCTTATATTCTTGAGTAAAATGAAATATTCTATTTCTAGGTCCAATTGGAAGATTCATTTCAATTAAATCTTCTTTTGTTAATAAACAAAGATCATTAAAAGTAATATAATTTAAATCAAAATTATTAAATAAATTTTCTAAATTTAAAGTTTTTAAAGCATAAATTAATTTTGTATCATTTATTCTTTTATTTGCAATTGCAATACTCAGACTTTCATTTGAAATTGAAGAAGAAATTGGATTTGTTTCAACTTGAGTTAAATTATTATATATTATTTTTTTTTGTTCTTTTTTATATAGATTATCTTGATATTTATTAATATTTGATAATTCTTTATTATATACTAAATTTTCTTCATTTTTTGTTTCATTTAATATTTTTTTTTTTGATAATTTTGTTGAATTATTTCTTTTTGAAGAAAATCTATTTTGATTATTCAAATTTATTTTCTTGTAAATATTATTCATTTTTTTTAAATTTAAACAAAAAAATTATTTACATAAATTTAATATATTTTACTTTTCAATCTATGAATGAATATAATAAATATTATTATAAGATATAAATTAAAATAATTTTTTTAAATACCTCTTACTGATTGTTTTTTTGATTATTCAAAGCTTCTTCTTTTAATATTCTTCCTAAAATTGTTGGAATATATTTTATTTTTTCTTTCGTAGAACTATTACTATGCATTGTATTAAAACAATTAAAAATAATATCATCTGAATTTGAATTACTAATACTATTATGAGAAATTGTATTTGCTTTTTTAATTTTTTTCTTTTTACTATCCATTATATTATGAGGAAATATTTTTTCTAAATCTTCTATTAAAGAACTTTCATTACTATTTGTTTCTAATTTTTCAATTTGGAAATTTTTTTCTTCTTTATTTAAATCTAAATTATCTGATGAATCATCAAAAATTTCCCAAGTATAATATTTATCAGATAATAAATTCATTATTAAATATTGTGTTTTAGGAGAAACATTATTTAAAGTAGTATCTGGAATTTTTTTTAATTTTAAAAAATTTCTTGCATCTGAATCATCTTCATTTTGTTCTTCATTTATTATTTTTCCAATATCTACTTTGAAATGATGTCTTTTATGACTTTGACTTCTTTTTAATTTTGGTGTTTCATATATTTTATTTTTGAAATTATTTTCATCTTTAAACATACTATAAGTAATATTTAAACTTCCTGGAACATTATTTTCAATATTTGTAGAAACATTTGATGTTTGTTTAGTTGCTATTTTTGTATTAACATTTGTATTAGTTAATAAAGATTGGGCTTTATCTAAATCCATTTTATAATTATTTTAAAAAACTTATAAGTAAAAAAAATAAAAAGAATAATTAATAAAATTAAAAAAATAAAAAACATAAAATTAAAAAAATAAAATAAAAAAACTAAAATGAAAATAAAAAAAAAATAAACGTCTAAATAAAAAAAACCAATAATAAAAAATAAAAAAAAAAAAAATTTAGAAACAATAATATAAATCTCAAAAAAAAAAATAAAATATAAATAAAATGAAACCAACAGCAAGACCACCAACAGGAAGTGCAATAGAACGTCCAATGACAACAAAAGCTGCAGGATATTCAAAAACATTAGGAAAAGATCCAAAAGATTTTGGAAATAAAACTAAAATGTTTTTTCATAAAAAAGCTCCAACTTCAAAAGAAGCAATTATTAAAGAATTTGAAAAAAATATACAAAAATTAAGTGATGATTCTATTTTATTAAAATGTAAAGGTAACTTTGTTCAAGCTAAAGAAAAATGTTTAAATGCTTATGATAAATTACAAGATTTTAAAAGCAAAAATATAGATTATTTTAATGCAGAAATGGAATTTGGAATACAATTAAATTTAGGATTAATTTATGAAGGTTTAAAAATGTTTGAAGATGCTAAACAAATGTATATGGATATATTACAAAAAGAAAATTATTATACTCCTGGAATAATGTTTCAAAAAGTTAGAGTTAATATTGGTAATATATATTATCATCAAGGAGAATATAAAAAAGCTATTACAGAATGGAAAAAAGCTGTTGATAAAATTTCTAAAGAAAATAAAGAAATGAGAGGTATGATTTTAAAAAATATTGCAAATGCTCATATTAAATTAGGTTCTTATACTGATGCTATTGATAATTATAATGAAAGTGTAAAATATAAAGAAGATATGAAAGCTTATATGAATTTATTATTATCTAATATTGCTGTTAATAATATTGATCAAACTAAAAATTCTTTTAATAGAATGTTAGAAAGTTCTATTAATATTGAAAGAGAAATTGATGCTACTGAAGAAAAAAAAAGTACTATGGATTCTTTAAGAGAATATTTAGTTATTAGGAAAAAAGAAAATTCCTCAATTATTGTTAATATTGCTTTAGTTATGACACATTTTCTTGAAAAAGATCCTTTAGAAGCATTTAAATATATTATTGAAAGTGTTAAAAGAAATAATATTGAAGATATATTAAATGAAATTGAAATGGCAAAAGCAATGTACTTTTTAAAGAAAAGAGATGTTGAAAAAACAATATCAATTTTAAAACAATTTGAAAATAAAAATAAATCACTTATATCAAGAGTAGCAAATAATATTTCATTTTTATATTTTGTAGAAGGAGATTATCAAAAAGCAGAATCATATGCAAATATTGCAATAGAAAATGAAAGATATAATCATAAAGCATTAGTAAATATGGGAAATATATTTTATATAAAAGAAGATTATTTAAAAGCAAAAGAATTTTATTTAGAAGCAATAGGAGTTCAAAGTGATTGTATTGAAGCAATATATAATTTAGGTATGGTAAATATAAGAATGGATTCTATTTATGAAGCAATTCAAGCTTTTGAAAAATTACATAGTGTTTGTCCTAATATTCCAGAAGTTTTATATAAAATTGCAAAATTATATGAATATACTAAACAATATGATGAAGCTATTAAATATTATTCTTTACTTCTTATGCGATTACCAAATGATCCTATTTTACTTTCTAGTTTAGGTAGTTTATATTATCAAATTAATCCAAAAGATGAAAAAACTTATATGCATTATTTTGAAGATTCTTATAGATATTTCCCATCTAATTTTGATAATTTAACTGTTTTAGGATTTTTATATTTTAAAGAAGAAATGTATGAAAAAGCAATTCAATTTTTTAAATTAGCTTCAAAAGTAAATCCAAATGCATATACTGCTGAAATTCATTATGCAAAATGTTATTATAAATTAGGTAGATTTCCAGAATCATATAAAGCATTTAAAAAAATACATAATAAATATCCAGATAATAAAGAAGCTTTAACATTTTTAATAGAAAATTCAAGACAATTAAATTTACCATATAATGATTATGTTAAAGAATTAAATAGAATTGATCAAGAACAAATGACTTTAGATGGTTATGGTCAAGGTTATAATGAAATGGGATATGGAGGTGATGATTATTATGCTCAACCTAATAATTATAATAGTGATTATAAAGGAGAAAGAGTTGATTTTTCTGCTTATTCTACTAAAAATACTTTGGCTCCTAAAAAAGAAACTAATCAATTTATGAAATTTAATCAAAATCAATCTCCTGATGAATTGTTACCTTAAAGTTTTATATTTATTTTTTATAATTGAAAATTTTTTTTTTAAATTTATTAATATTATTATTAATTTAGTTATTATTATTTTTAAAATTATTTTTTTTTTAATTTAATAATATTTCATATTTCATTTAAATTTAATGGATTTTTTATCATTATCTTCTGAATATCAATCTTATGTTGAATATATAAATAATTCTACTTTAATAATGAAATGTTTTATAAATTTTTATAATTCTCTTCAAAGTTCTTTTGCATCTTTTTCAAAAAATATTAGGGAATCATTAAATACATTATTTCAAAATTTAATACAATTTGATAATCATTCAACCTTTTCAAAAAAATTTTTTGAATTTTATAGATTATTTGAAAAATATTTAACAAAATTAGATTCAATATCTCAAAAAATATTAACACAAATTCTTCAACCTTCTTTAGATATTCAAAAGCATTTTAAATCAAAAACAGATTCTTGTATATTAAAATTATCTGAAATAATGAATTCAACAATAAATCAAAAAAAAAAATATGAAGTTATAAAACAAAGTTATTTTGATTGTTCAAAATATGCTGAAGCACAAGAAAAATCTTTAATTAAAGTTATGGAACAAAAAAATGAACAAAATATAACTTATCAAAATAATATTTTAACTAAATTAAGAATGGAAGCTGCTGAAGAATGCCAAAAATATAAAGCAGTTTTAAATGAAACTAATAATATATATGAAGAAAATAATCAAAAATATTTCCCAATAATTTTAACTTTAAAAGATTGTGAAGAACAAAGATTATATTTTTTATATTCTAATTTTCAAAAATTTATTTCTATTTTAACAGAACAAAAAAATTCTTTAAATTTAATTGTTTCTAATTATGAAAATGAAGATGTATTTAAAGTTAAAATAGATGATGATTTATTAATGTATCAAAAAAAATTTAATTATTTATATAAATCAAATGAAAGAATTATTAAAGAAGAATTTCTTCTTTATGATATTTATAGAAGAAATATTGAATCAATAATAAATTCTTCAAATAAATTAATTAAACAAAATATTATTCCAATTCCAAGTTTAGATATAAGTTTTATTGAAAATTATAATAATTTAACTCAAATAAAATTAGAACAAAATGATGAAATTGTTTTTGGAAATTTCTTTAGTAATAATCCAGTTAATGTAAATAGAAAATTATATGTTGCTTTTGAAAATAAACTTAAAACTGATGGTAATTTTGCTAAAGATATTATTGATAAAATGTTAAATGATATATTTAAAAAAATTTTATTTAAAAAATATGAAAATAAAAATCAATTTGATAGATTAACAGATATTTTAATTGATATTTCAATGAATGCAAGAGTTCAAAAAGAATTATTTGAATTAAATTATGCTATTTTATTTATTTCAGAGAAAACATATTATTATGAAAAAAAAACAGATTCAAAATATTATTTATGTAAAGCTTTAAGTGAAAAATATGAAAATTTCAGAAGTAAAATTTATTGGAAAAGAATGATAGATTATAAAAAAAATACTTTAATCCAAAATTATGTTGAAAAAGAAGCAAAAGAAAAAATAAAAAAAGAAAAAATTGCTACACCTCCTTCTTCAAGTACTTTTTCATTTTTTTGGGGTTCAAATAATGAAAATGATAATAATTTAAATTTAATTACTGAAAGTGAAAAAAAAAGACTTGTTGAAAAAGTAAAAAAATTTAAATTATTTAATATTATCAGAGATTTCTTAATTCATTTTGGAAATTTTAATTTAGATTTACCAACTTCAAATGATATTATTCTTGAAATTGCTTCTGAAGAAAATTTATATAATGAACAAATATCTTATTTTGTTTCATTTATGAATTCCAATATGTATTCTGTGAAAAATAAAAAATTAAAAAAATATAAAAAAAAAGAAAATAAAAAAGATTTAATTGTAAATAAAAAAATTTTAACGACAAATAACACAAAATTACGTTTTATTCTTATAGCATTAAATTCTTCTTTTAAATATTTAGAATTAAAAGATTATATTAATTTTAATATTTTGAATAAAAATTTATATCACATATGTCAAAAAATAATATATAAAAAATTTTTTTTAAAAGAAGAAAAAATTTTAGATTATGAAAAACATATAAAAATGTGGTTTAAAGTTCTTCAATATAATCCAGATGAAATCCCATATGAAAAAACTTTTGAAGAATCTTTAAATTATAAATCTCAAAATATAGATATTATTCAAGTAGATGTTGTAAGAACATTTTTTGATAAAGATCAAGATAATTATAGAAAAAAATTAGAAAATATTTTAAGAGCTTTAGCATATCAATATCAAAAAATAGGTTATTGTCAAGGAATGAATTATATTGTTGGATTTTTTTTAACTTTAACAAATAATGAAGAAATGTCTTTTCATGTTATGTCTTGTTTATTGTTAAAAACAGATTATGGAAATTCATTAATTAATGAATTTGAAATGATTAAAAAATATTTTTATGTTTTTGAAAGATTAATTTCTATTTATTTACCAGAATTATCAACTGTTCTTAAAAAAAATAATGTAAGTAGTAGTTTTTATATTTCTCCTTGGTTTATTACTTTATTTACAAATAGTTTATCTGGAAATAATACTAAAATTATTTTAAGAATTATTGATATGTTAGTTTTAGAAGGATGGAATTGTATTATAAGAGTTGGGTTAGTTTTATTAAAACATTATGAAAATAATTTAATTAATATGAAATTCGAAGAATTATTACATTTTTTAATTAATGAATTAAAAGAGAAATATGAATTCTTTCATAATAACAATTATGATAAATTTATTGATTTGTATAATAATATGAAAGTTCCTAAGGGATTAATAAGTAATATTGAAAATGAATATGAAATTGAAAAAAAAGTTTTAAAAATTAGAGAAAGAGATGAAAAAATCGAAAAAGAAAAAGAAAATGAAATAAATATTTAAAATATAAATGTTTTCAATCTAAAATTTTTCATTATTTTAAAAGTTTAATTTATTTAATTAAAATTATTTCATTTATTTTTTAATTTAAAATATAACATAGGGATATGGAAGATAATCAAATAAATGTAAATTACAAAAACAGAACAAAAATAATGGATTTAAAACAATATTTTGAAGAATTTCAATTAGATTGTATGAACAATTTCAAATTGGAATATGATAATATCCAAAATTATTATTTCTATATTCTAAAAGACGAACTAAAAATAAATATCGAAAATCAAAAAGATTATGACGATTTTATTTATAATGATACAGAAACAAATGATATTTATTTTGAATTAAATAAAAATATAAAATATAAAAATGAAGAGAAAAATAATAAAAAAGAGTTCAATATTCAATATTCTAATAATTATAATATTAATAATAATAATAATAATAATAATAATAATAATAATAATAATAATAATAATAATAATAATAATAATAATAATAATAATAATAATAATAATAATAATATTAATAATAATAATAATAATAATAATAATAATTCCAATAATTTTTATTATAACAAAAATATATATGATAAAAAAGAATTAAAAAAAAATGTAGAAGATTTAGATAAAAGTATCATTGAATCAGGAAAAAAAATAAAAAATATTGAATTAGAAATAAAAAATTTTTTGTATAAAGAAAAAGAATTAAAAGAAAATTTTTCAAAATATAAATATAATATAAATGAAGAGTTAAAAGATTTAGATTCAAAACTAGAAAAAATAATGGATGATGATGATGAAGAAGAAAAAAAAGAAGAGATAGAAGAAGAACAAGAATTTTCAGAATTCTATTATTTTTGTGATATTATTACTGAAAAATTTGAATTTAATTTATATGAAATTAAAAATAATTACAATTCTTTTGAAATTATTATTCAAATTGAAAATAATGGAACCAAAGAAATCCCTCATGATTGTTATATTGTCCAAAATGATGAAAAGAAATCAATTTTTAAACTAAATAAAACAATAATTTCAAAAAAAATAAAAATGAATGAAACAATTAATGTAAAAATTGAAATTACAATTCGAAATAATTTAAATATTGAAAAAAAAAATTATGAACTTCCAATTAATTTAGTTCATAAAAAATATGGAATAATTGTACAAAACAAAATAATTAATATTTTAATTAATTAGATAATTAATTATAATTTATAGAAAAATGTTTAATTAAAAAAAACAATTTATTTAGAAATCAGAAAGGAAAAATAAAATAACTAATTCATAAAAGTTGTTCTTGAATTTAGTTTTAAAAGAAGGAAAAATAATAATAAAAAAATAAAAGAAAAAAGCTTTTAGAAATTTAAAATATATTTATCAAATAATTTTAACAATTTTTTTTAAATTTTGATAAATCTTTCATATCAAAAATTGAAACATTTATGTTTCAATAAATAAGAGAAAGCCATTGAGCTTTTCTTTTAATGTGTCATATATTCATCAATAATTAAAATGATAAATATTAAAAAAAAATAATTATTTTTTATTAAAAAATTACTCAATGATTGTCTTTAAACTATATTAAACACATAATTTTTTTAAATTAAAAAATATTTAAAAAAATAAAAAAAAGATTTAATATAATTTATTTTTTATACGAAATTTGAAATATAAAACTTTATTTTAATACTCTTTAATGGGGATTGGGGATTGGGGATTGGGGATTGGG